>APFE030141991.1:13393-96003 GCA_000404065.3 Pinus taeda
TCACATTTGCTCCTCAACTCAGAATGAGAAACCATCTAGATATGATACAATTTATGAAAGATATGATACCATCCTTTGCAAACTTGTATTTTTTTCTCTTACCATCATGTATGGCTCGTTTTTCATATTGCCAAGGTCTTCCAAGCAATATGTGACACACATCCATAGGCATCACATCACAAACAATTTTATCTTTATATTTGCCAACTTGAAATTCCACTTCACATTGTTCATTTACCAACAGTTGATGTCCCTTTGGCAACCATGACACCTTGTAAGGTGTTGTATGCTTCATTGTCTTCAGCTTCAATTTCTCGACTACTTCTGTAGAGACCAAATTATTAGTGTTTCCGCTATCAATGATCATCTGGCAACATTTCCCTTGAACCTTGCACACTGTCCTGAATAAAGTCTACCTTTGTGGTGGTTCAACCATCTCCTTTGTTGGTTTAAGTACAACATTTTTATTTACCAGAGATTCTCCTCATTCTAGTGTATTTACTTCTTCTGTTACTGCTGCCACTGGTGCCTCTCCCTCAACTAGAGCAACAATTGCATTCCTCTGCTTTGTTTCTGCATTCTCTCACCACTCATAAGCTCTATGTCCCATCATATTACATCTATAACATCTCATTTCTCTACCTCTTCCTCTGCCTCCTCTTCCTCTAGAAAAACTCCCTCTACCTCTTGCATCACCTCCTGTGGGTGCATGCTGGGTTGAGCTAATGCTAGCGCCTTCTTTAGGTGTTGTAGATCTTCCACTACCACCTTGAATTCCTTTTCCTCTGACAGTCCCTCTCCCTCTGGAAGACTGCTTCCTCATGAGTTTTTCTTCAGCTTTCAGTGCTATCTGATAAGCTTCCTCTATTGTTTTTGGAGACAACAAACTTATCTCATCCTGAATGTCCATCCTAAGGACATTCATATATCTAGCCACCTTCTCATCTGTATCTTGGGCTTCTCCAACTCTTATTCTCACCTTATAGAACTCTTTTATGTATTCTTTTACTGTCAAAGCTCTCTGTTTAAGATTTTGCATTTGTCTAAACAATGTTTGCTGATTATTACTGGGCAAAAACTCACCTTTTAACTTTGCTACCATTCTGCTCCAATTCTTGATTGGCTGCTTACTAAGTCTCCTCATTTCCGCCTACACACCATCCCAGTAGAGCACTGCATGGCCTTTTAATTTGGTGACAACAAACTTTACTTTCTTCTCATCTTTCGTTTCTTCATAATCGAAGAATTTCTCCATGCTATTAATCCAGTCGATCAATTCTTCTGGATTCAGTCCTTCTCGGTATACCGGTACCTCGGTCTTTGGCCTGGCTGTGGATTTCAACACTGACTGAAAGAAACTCATCTCAAGAGTAACACGTACAGCTTCCTCCTCTCCTGTAGCTTGAAATTCAGGTTCGTTGACATCTCCATCATCTATGTTTGTGTCTGAAGTTAACGCATCCAATCTAGCTCGCAGCTCTTCTATGCTTTCCATTATTTCAGCATTCGCAGCAGGCCATCCTCTTCCACCACGTCCTCGTCCTCTTCCAACTCTGAAAGCCATCCTTTTCCTACTGTTGAGATTCAATTCAATGTCAGCTGATGGCTCCAATACCACTAATGATGGTGTGGGTGCAGGCGTTAGGGAAAATCTCCCTAATCTGACAGCAAGTTCTTCAATGTCTGAGTCAGCTTCCCTTTCTTCTTCTCTCTGCGTATCACTCATTAAATAACAGCTTCATTCTTTCCCTTAAAACCCACAAACTTTGCTTAATTAACAAGGAGAGGCTTTATTCCCTTCTCGCGATAATTCTTAAAAGAATTACGCCAAAATACTATGGGAGGTTTTAAGGAGGGATTATATATCCAAATTCTCTATTGACGGCTTTATACTATCTGCGCAGTAATTTTTAAAAGAATTATTTTATAATGTTATTGGCCCTTAAAGAGGAATAGCATTACAATAACGCAATTTTGAAGTGTCGAGCCTTACATTTGTAGCGAGAGAACCTTCCACAACAACGGCGCACGATCTCCTCTCCTCGCGAGAAATGAAAGTCGGATAAAAAATGTGTTTACCAATTCATGAAATGCGTTTCAAGATCGTTTCTTCTGGTACAGTGAACGTGGCATAAAAAGGGATAGGAAGAAATGGCATTCGTTATAAGTGTCGGACCGAGGTTTATGCGGACAGAAATAGTATCGTGAGACAGAGTCGACCGTTCAGTGACAGGTTCTAATAATGCAATTCGAATCTTTCAATACATAGTGGAATAAACTATTGGATACATGCATACATATTAACAGGAAATCGTTGATTTTTTAGAACACTGAGAGAAAATTTTCAATGATAATTCTTCTGGCACCACCCCTCTCTCTTCGACGAGCTTTGCTTCCACTTTATTTTCATAATAATAATGGATATGTCTTCTGAGATCTTATCTATTACAAAAGGAGGCTTTTTCATAATGATTTAAGGCATAAAAGCTTTATTACAGCTTATCTATCTGTGATATAGATAGCATGTTTTATTCTTTACTCTTATCCTATTTTTAACTGAAAAAACATAGAAATTGCAGGCTAAAGGACACCACTCCCTTCCCTGTAGATTATTTTTTTATTTTTGGAATAAGTTGCAAGATTTTTTCCCTATGAGTCACATGCTTCTACATCAGTTAGGAAGCAACCAATAACATGGAAAAGGTTAATCACACAAATCATCACTCAAGATGTGGCAGACGAAATATAGTAAAAAAAGGATGAACTCACAGACCCAAATAAGTTAGGAAGCATCTCTAGCATTTCTATAAGGAGGTTACCTCATTTCAGTAGGGGAAGAGTGCCACTATTCGATGTCTAAATAACAGTTGTCAAATGTCTAATGATTCCCCATTGGAGTTAACGGATTATAAACTACAGTGGGCAGAAAGAGTGGACTAAAGAGAAACCTGATCAAATGATAAGATTAGAGTTGGGGTAAACATTATTCTAGAGTTTGATCCACGAGAGTGAATCCTCACCATTTAAGTATGGAGTACTCACCATCCATGTGAAGTTCATTTTACGATGTCCAAGACCACCTTGCTCGTGATTTACCACACCATCAATATATTCATGAAGACCTAACCGGTCATGGACAAACAAGTATAACCTTGATGTATAGTGAGAGTGGTATTATCACCATTATCCAATGGTTACGCATAAGTAGACTGCCATGCCTTTTTTGGAGTATAAAAATAAGGATAGGGTTAAGTTCCAAGGTAAGATTCAATTCAAGCATGTGAGTATATAAAATGATCATGGTATCAACCATAACATAGAATTAATAACCTTAGCACAAGAAATCCATTAATAGATTAAGAACGTGGTTGAGTCCACTATAATTGGAATTAAAATAATGTGCAATTACTTATGTATTCATGGAAGAGGTAAATAGAAATAAATTCACTAAACACACCGTGGGTTTTCAAAAAAGAAATAATGTGTAGTGGTCATAAGCCAATAAATGACAAGTACTAAGGAAATTTCTAGTTAAAAGAAAGAGTGTATGAGGTGTTAGAAAAATTCAAAAAAACAAAGTAGAGTAGAAAAGAAAATATTAGAGTGTAGAGTTAAAAGGGGATTCATTTTTCTTGTTGGTTAATGCCCTACAAATAAACAAATAGGATTGGTTTCTTCTCTAAGTTCCTAAAAATTGATGAAATTTAGGGGCTTGGTGTCTCTTATAAATTGGTGAAGATAAATTATTGTAATACTACATTGTTTCTTGCAAAAAAAACCATTATTTAAATAGTTTCTTTTTTCGCCTTTAAAAAAGTTTCAATGTATATTTAGTGTTTTATGTTATCATTATGGGATTGATGTACCATGGAACAAGTGCTTTAATATTTATTATAACTTGATTCCTATGAAGGTTAGTCAATTTATATGGTTGTACTCGTTCCAAATCAAAAATAAAATATAAAAACTGCAAAACATTAAGATAATTATAAAATAAAAAATCAATAAAAGAGGAGAAAAAAATTCTCCTATTTCTATAGCTAATTAAAACGAAAATACCAATCAAAATTTTATTAGTGTAGGAAAATTAAATATAAATAAAATACAAATCTAAAACATATTATTAATAAAAAACCTAAACATTGTATAATATTATATTTTATGTAAAATACATATAATAATGATTTTAAAAAAAACATTAATAATATATTATATTATAAGCTAGATATATAATAATGATAAAAAATATATTAAAATTATTAAATAAAATTAAACATTAAATAATCAAATTGAAAATATACTAAGATGATTTCCATGTTAAACAACTCAATTGAAAATATATTACAATGATTTCAATAATGACTAGTGAAACTTACATTTGATGTGAAAGATTCACAAGTACTTCTTCACTATTGTTTCAATAATAATAAAGAACAAGTAACAATCTTCGATAATATTATTAATAACGTAAAAGATAGGTTGAAATTCTAAAACCAAAACACTTTCATTACCCCTTCCAAATATAGAATTCGTGACCTTAGCTAATATGGAAATATAAATACCCAAAAATTAAATGTTCATTAATGTTATGTTATTTATATTGATCTAATATATATCTACTAAATTATAGATATTAGATTGTATAATCAAATAGTTTTATTGATTTATTTAAGAATAGTACAATTATGATAGGGTTTTTTAACTTCTCAATTGATATATTTAGTTCTTTTAAACACTATAGTGTAAAATTTTACGTAGGTTACAAAAATATATAATTTTGGTGTTTCTCTAGCTGCAAGCACAGCAAAGACCAAAGGTAAAATGGAGAGCAGGTCATGAATTAGAGTGTTTTGGATGAGATTTTGTATTAGAGTGCCTTGCTAACAAGAAATTTATCATTTCTAAGGCACCCCTAACCCTAGCTAAATTTGGATTTTTGAGGAAATGCTGAGAACTCATAAACTTAAGAAGGTACAATGAATTACTTTGACAAAAGTCCTGAAGAAGTACCACAAGGAACTAGAGTAGGGACAACTAATCATTTTAGGGTTGACCTCATGTGCATAGGTCCCCACAAGGCATGAAATTTGGTGCTTCTTGGACTCACCTAGTTGACAACAAATTTGACATTTATAGAGCATGCCTAAAGTCCACCACAACACTTAAAGAAAAATAAACCATCTCACAACAAAGCCATCTCAATTACCTCAAAGCACAAAAAAAATCACAACTTACATTTTTTGTTACAACAAAGCCACATAAATTATTGAGCTCTCTTTCTCATTCCTTACCCTACACAACCATTATGATGTATACTCCCCTTTAGTTTCTTATATCCTTGCATGGTTCAATGATAGAAAAATATTGGTTAAACTTGAAAACCATTAATTAAATGAAAAAAAATATATATATTTTGAAATTCCAACCCAATTACACCTTACATAAAAGATTAGATGCTTCACAATTTAAAAATATAGTCTACCTGTAAGGGGCACTAGTGATTGGACATTGTGTTGGTTTGTTTAACAACAAAATTATGTCATAGCTAATTCTATTAGCCTAGATGGATACCCATAAATAAGATTGGAATTATTTATTGACATGAACTTACATGGAGGAGACCGAGCTTATGGGGTGCCTGCCAAGCTATGCAGATTAATTGGCTTAATTGCTCTAGTGGCATTACTTATGGCTTCTTACTAGTTTCTAGTTCTTTTATGATAACTGATAGCTCATTGTACTTCATGATTGTAATATTTCGGAGGCACTTAATATTATAGGACTTTACGTTAATGAGACAGATTCTTCTTGCCATTTAATGTATGACATTAAAACTTAATATCATTTAGTTATCTAATTTATGGTTTCCTCACCTTTTATAAATTTTTTGGTCATATAAGGTATGGTTATTAAACAATAAACCAACCCATGATTTTCTGATTTTTTTTACTGTAGGTTTCTAGAATGGTGTATAAACTTCTAATATGAAAGACTTGTGGGACTTTCACAATTATGTATTGTGGCTTTTATTTATGATTCTTTAAAGGTATGAAGTTTTTGATGTGATGTGTAAAACACACTTATCATTCACACTCTCGAATTTTGTGGAGTTTATCATGGTGGGTTTTGTTAATTTTTTGTTGGGATTATTGTTGTGTTGGTTTTAAGATAGTCCTTATCCTAACTTACTGTTTGTATTACATGGTCACCCTTTCACAATTACAGTAGAGTCTTGGTCATGCATTCTAGTTAAATTTACTCTCATTTAGCTTTGAGGGTTTAGTTAGTATTTTTTCCCTCTCCACCTCTTATTACTCTCAGTTGGCATGGCATGCCCTAAACTTATATGCTCTTGTACTAGATCTCTTTCCTTGTTGTTGTGACTTGCCCCTTTACTCAGTGAGCTCAAATGTGATATTGTAATCTTCTTTTTTTTTTCGTTTGTAATTCTATGTTATGGTTTTGTACCCCACTATGCCACCTTGCATTGGGTTTAATAGTCTCATTTCTAGTCATTGTACTCTCCTGGTGGTAGTTTAGTTTTTCTTATTTTATGGGGGACTTTACATTATAGAAGAAGTTTCCCATGGGACTTTCACACCAAGCGCATTCGACATTTTTGAGTCCATCTAACTCCTTCCTAGTTGAAGGATGCTAGTGGGATAACTATCAATTTTGAAAGTGTTCCTAAATGATTATTGAGAACACTATAAAATCATCCCATTAACTTCCCCCTTAACCTGAACAAGAGAGAATATTTGTCACTACTTAGAAAGAAATACCTAGAGGGTGACAACTTTCACATCAACTCCCTCCCTTTCTTCTACACATTACACTTGGTATAAGGAGTAAATATTTCTCTCAACTAAGCATATTATGTTTTGTCCATATCCTTTTCCCATTACTTCATTAATAACAATTATATATAAACTATTTTTTTAATTTCAACCATTTGACATCTATCAAGTTTTGATGTTTTTGTTGGACACCTAATCCTAAATGGGTTAGTGTGGAAGTTGAATGGACAAAGCAGTCCAAGGGACCTTGGGAAGTGAATCGCAACGGTCACAAAATGTACTATAAATGTATATCAAATTGTTAATAAAATTGAATTGCATGCTTTATCTTTCATATTCTCTCGCGTTCTCCATGTCTGTTTAACATGGTATCAGAGCCATGATGTGTGGCCTGTTTTCTTCCTAAAACATTGAAGCTCAGCGCATTAGACTGCATCCATTGCTGTCAGAATGGCATGATTGAGTGTGAAATGTCGAAATTTCTATGACTTGAGCTGTTTGGTTAATGTCTGACCTATACAGCCTCCTCAGGCTATATTCGATTGAACGTTACCTGAGCACTCCTGCAGGTCCAGCGTTTCCATTATGAAATCCTGCACATCTGTCCATACTGAGGTCTGACATGATATCAGAGCGGAGATATGCCAACAACTCCAGGTTTGCGTTATGGTTCGATTTTGAAACGGTATGCGTAACGCCGCCCATGCGTTTGTGTTTAAATTGAATTTATAATTGCGTTAAAACGACTTTCGTATTGTTTTTAACGCTGTCCAATAGTATCAATCTATAGTATCAAAGTTTGGCTCATTGAATGGTGTACCATGGATTCCACGGCTCCTTCAATCTGGAATATTAATACTATTAAACTGTTGTTTTATTGAGTGGTATCAGAGGTCCCTTTGTACTCCCTACCTGCTTCCTTTCTGTACCCAGTTGGGAGCACAACTGTGTTATGGTTGGTTACACATTAATACACACCCTACTCTCTGCAGGCTGGGGCGCTCTCCCTTGTGTGACCAGGGGATAAGAGATCCCTCCCATTCTTGCTCTTCCTGGTTCATAACCCGTAAGAGTTTTGCAATCAGACTAGTAAGTTTCGTGCATGTAACTTCATTGTTCTGTGTTCTAGATAACGACAAATTTTTCCACACATTTACTGCACATTATGACACTGTTATGTTACGATGGGTTTCACTAAGGTTTAGGGCAATTCAAAGCTTTGTTTTGTCAATGCTGTTGCTTCAGATAGACAGAGGGTGTAACTAGGATAAGGCTAATCTTCTGAGTAGAGCTAGTCCAGTCAGTTGAAACTTGAGACTGACTCTATTATGTTAATATTAAACTTCACTTCACTCATTTACATGGATGATGGGAGCCAGCTTCAGGTACTCGCACAACATTTCAGAGCTTAGCAACTCATTTGGATAGTTCAATGGTGGATTGAAATTATCCTTGGTAAATTAATCTGGTCATGTATTTGTTGCTGCGATTTGGATCGACACAGTGGTATGTATAGACTGTTGATGGTACGGAGAAAGGTTAAAGAGCCAAAGGTTGACAGTGAGCTTATCTATGCATATGCTAAGATTGACTTTCATGGCCCTGGTGTTGGAGAGATAGATGCTGGAGCAGGGTTGTTTGAGGAAGCCTTTGCGATTTTCAAAAAATTCAACTTGAATGTGCAGGCAGTGAATGTGCTTTTGGATAACATCTGAAGCATTGATGAAGCTTTGCAGATCATTGCATTCTTGACTAATCATTGACTGGCCATACAATTGACGAATACTTCAATCTGATATATGCTCTGTACTCAACCTTTGAGCAAAGTCCTCATGCAAGACGTGAGAAACAGACTGTTTTGACATTGATCTGGAATTTGCCTGATTTATGAATGATTCTTAATATTTTATTGTACAGATCAAATGACAATTATGAACATGATTTTATAATTCAAACGATGGAATTCTTTTTGGATTTATATATATAAAGAAGAAAAGGTTCTCATATTGTATACAGAATTGATAAGGCTCATTAAAGGGCAATCGCTCTGGTTTGCTACAGATGTTAACCTACGAGTGCAACTCACCAGCCATGAACTTTATAGCAGGTGTCGCTGGACGTTTCTTCCTCGGATGCTAAAGCATGTATTGCTGGACATTTCTTCCGTGGGTGCTTTTCCCAAAACACGGTGTACTTAGCCGGCAAGTTTACGAACTCCAATTTCCATGATCTCAGCTCTTCAAACTGTTTTGACATTTGATATGAAATAAGTGGAAGTGCAAAAGGTTTCCTGCACTACATATATATAGATATATGCCTAAAGCTCAAATTAAGCCAAGATCTAACTGAGTTACTCAGACTTTCAAAGGCTCAAGACCAGAGGCAAAACTTATTTGTTGTAGCTGTGTCCACAATAGAAAATGTAGTTGAGGGATTTGTTGGCTATTGTGGCTTAATCCCAAGGAAGAATTCATTGGTCAGCGATGCTATTGAATCATTTATTCGTGTTGATGATGCTACATAGTTCCTTGATGTGATAAGGGTGGCTGAGATAGCTGGCGTGTATCATGACTTAGTCAAATGACTCTAGAACAATGATTGTGAAGAAGACGAACCTTCAAGTAGTCTACGACAAGTGAACGACGGTTTAAAGAATCATCGGGAAGCAATTTGTTGATTTGAAGATACAGAAAGCCGACCCTAGCCAACTACAACATCGTCTCCACGACAGTTTGATCTCTGCTTCAACACTTCTAGTGTTCTAAGTCGCATTAGAGCCTTCATTTTCAACTCTAGTTGAAAATTGAATGTTTGTAGTGTGCGGAATGATAGTTTTTATCAGATCCTGGCCTTTCATT
Organism: Pinus taeda; assembly: GCA_000404065.3. Taxonomy (NCBI): domain Eukaryota; kingdom Viridiplantae; phylum Streptophyta; class Pinopsida; order Pinales; family Pinaceae; genus Pinus; species Pinus taeda. The sequence goes on from APFE030141991.1 coordinate 23,049, forward strand.
GCCTAGAAAGATAAAAAGACAAGATAATCTCCAAAGCCACCGCTATAATCATGGAACTCAGAAATGGGCGATTCCTATGCCAGACAATATTCAGTCACTACTCTGCAAAAAAATATTAGTTGGTAGCTAGAAATATATATGTATGGATGAAGCATACAAAGAAGAAACACAAGTTTTCAATTTATTGCTGCTAAGGAACTCCAAAAGGTAGAATTTCCTTTCATTGATACCGTATTCACAAACTGCCTCTGCCCTCACCAAATCCAACAAGAAGAAAAGTTTTACTGGTAAAATTTAAAGTATATAAGAACCGTCATTCTCAGATTTTTCTTGCACTAAACGATAGCAGAAACTGCCCTTGCATGGTGCATGGTACATGAAGGTATATTGATAGACTACACTTGAAGATTTTTGAAGACAAAGTGGTATACCAATCAATTTTTTGCAGTGATATTATTGCGAAATGGATAGAATGGGTGTTGTATTAGAATTATTGAATACTCTAATACACTCTACCATGGACAATACAATTATGATTGATAAAGCCATTGTTGTCGACATTCAAATCTCTTCGAAAAATGTACAAGAAAACATTGAATTTTTGCAGTCATTCTGAACCTGTTTTTGTTCAGAACATTGAGACAACCACCCATCAGCAGCAAGTTAATAATGCAACAATTGTACATGCAGATGCAAAAGTTCAGTCTGCACTTCCCAAGCCCATCATCAGACCTTGGGAATAGCTTGTCCACAACAAGCACAAAAATGGTCTTGGATATGCCAAGGAATTGTCCTTTCATTTTCCAGACTACTCAAAACCCATTCAGTTTCAGAGTGCTGGTTTCATTCATGACAGTTCACTTGCCCCTTATGACAGTTCAGCTCCAGCTTCTCCAGACTCTGCCCCTCTTCCACAACAACAACAACAAAAACAACAGATCATGAAATGCCAACACTGTGACCGAGTTGGCCATTTGAAAGATCACGGTTTTGATCTTCATCCATGTAAGCATTGTCATAAAACTAGTCATTCTTCAAACAGATGCTTCAAAAACAAATGTCCTGCAAGAAGAAAGATTCATCTAGTATGGATCGCTTCTTGGCAATGGGCATCAACAGCCAAGAAGATATTCCAAACACATGTCAGAACTTGTTCCAGAATATTGAACGGTCTTGCAGTTGAGTTTTCTCCATCTTCTAACCTTGTATCTGACAGGGGGGAAATGATGGTCATCTACAAGCTTCAAAGCCACATCAAGCAAGCCTGAGCCACAACCTGCCACACCAATTTCAGAGTTGTAGCTAGAGACACAGATTTCCGTGAACATGCCTTCAGTTGGCAATCTGTGACACTTCCTCTAGCAGAAGACTTCAGCTTATTGCCAGCTTTGGAAGAGTTCCGAAAACAAAATTGAGAACACTTCCTCTAGCAGAAGACTCCAGGTTCTTGCCAGTTTTGGAAGAGTTCCAGGAATTGCATAAGCATTCCAGAGTTGTTGGTCATCCTTAAACCATCACAGGAAGAGACTTCCCTTTTCAGGTTGAAGTTTTACCTTTTATGCGGGATGAGACCTCCCTTTTACGGTGGAAGGTTTCCCTCTTTAAAACAATAGGATCACTTCCTCTAGCAGAAGACTTACAGCTTCTTGCGAATTTTGGAAGAGTTCCGGGAACTGCACTAAGCGTTCTAGTGTTGGTGGCCATCCTTAAACCACCGCCCTTTATACCAACATTTCATAGAGCACATTCAACCTAGTGCTGCCATGCATTTTTGCACATTTTTGTATTACAGCTCTTTTCTTGGACTCATACATAACCCTTCGGATTAAGGGGGGGAATGTTGGACACCTAATCGTAAATGGGTTAGTCTGGAAGCTGAATGGACAAAGCAGTCCAAGGGACCTTGGGATGTGAATCGCAACGGTCACCAAATGTACTATAAATGTATATCAAATTGTTAATAAAATTGAATTGCATGCTTTATCTTTCATATTCTCTCGCGTTCACCATGTCTGTTTAACAATTTTGTTGTAAATGAATACATAAATATGATTTATTTTTTATAATGTGGAGTTGATGAAATCCATCCTCCAACAAATATATCAAAAAAGTTATTATAAAATTTCAATAAATATTGATCAAATGGAAGTCAAATTTCACTCTCCCAAAAACTAATTAAAAACAAAAACATTAATCATATTTTAATTCTTTAACTACGCTATGAATTAAATATACTAAACTGTAAAAGTAAAGCATACTCTATCCTGCATAAACAAGATTAAAACAAAGTAATATATGCAAATACATATAAATAGTAATGGTTAATGATAAACTAATGAAACAAAATAAAGAATAGACAACGTGCAAATACATATTAAATTAAAAATCTATGCAGAATGCCAAACACAACATATCCTGCACACACAACATATCCTGCAGATCCAAAATATGTTAGGATGATTCTATTGTTCACGGATTCACGTTTATGTTAAGATTCGTAACTAATTTGTTCATGTTTGTTTTGTTATAGTCGGCTGGTTAATAATAACAAACATGGTAATAATGTCCTACACTATTATTAATATAGTCGAAAAAGATTTGAAAGTACGGAATTAAAAAGGCTGCATTGAAGCTTTCCAAATACAAAATTCTGGTCTTTCGCCACCCTGCAGGAATAATCCGAAGAACGATATAGCAATTCTAATAATATTCGCTTTGATTTATTTCAAGTCATTAGATTCGCAATCCGAGTAGATAAGAAAAAATAACGACCATGGATTTTGATGAAAGTACAGACGGAACGATTTGTGCATTGTGCAAAATGTTTTTGTTACCACCTCCAAATTTCAGTAGAGCGAATGGTATGATGTATGCTTCAGTGGGGGCAGAAGATTATTACTATAATATTATGGATGCTGATAATAACTTTGAATGTCAGCTTAATCTTACGATTGCGGTTCTTAGTTGTGGTCATTTATATCATGCAGATTGCCTGGAACGAATTACTTCTCCCGCAGATATGTGTGATCCACAGTGTCCTTCCTGTGCTTGTTCTTCTCCCCTTGGGCCTCCGAAAACATTACACTCTAATGTGGAAGAATTAGATGCTCGTTTAGCATCACTCACTGTTAGCTAAGTCGTTGTCAAAGGAGAAATTTGGTATATCCTAATGTGTAATGCTGAAATTTCGAGGAATGCTATGAGAACATGTATATATTTTGATGTCAAAGCAACCATATGGAATTAATGATATTTTTTATTTTATTTTGCAACCCATGGTTATCCATACACCATTATAAAATTATCTAAAATTATCAATATAATATTTCTCCCTTATACCCACTCTACCCACTCTACCTCGAAATTTCTACCTGATTCTTGTCAAACTTAAAACGGTAACTAAAGGAATATCCCTACAAGATAAGCTTACGCTCAAAAACTCCTTTTATTCTCCTTGCATTTCTTCTTCATAACCGCTGGCTTGAGTTGAAATACCCAAACCAATGTATCTGTCTTTCCCTTTTACGCTCAAAAACTCCTTTAATTCTCCTTGCATTTCTTCTTCATAATCGCTGGCTTGAGCTGAAATACCCAAACCAATGTATCTGTATTTCCCCTTCTCTCCGCACTTTTATATATATATATATATATATTATATCTTCCATAACCGTTTTCTGAAATACCCAAACTAATGTTGCTTTCCCTTTTTCACAGCACGCATATATATATATATATATCAAATATATCTTCCGTAGCCGTTTTCTCAAATACTCAAACTAATGTATGTTTCTTTCCCTTTTTCACAGCACGCATATATATATATATATATGCCAAATCATAATATTAAATTGATACTCACTTTTTTTTAATTTAGATTAACTGGCTGTAAATAATTTGAAACATTGAAAATGAATTATATATATAATTTTATATCAATCTAATAATTATTATTATTTTTAATAATAATAATATGGAGTTTATATATATATAATCTGTTAAAATAATTTGAATAAAATGTGATGGACTCTATTGTCAATAGATTCTTAAATATTAAAAAGTTTATTTAATTTTCCATATTGTTTAGGTATTATTTTTTTATCACCACTATAACAACCATAACATAAGTGAGTAATTTCAAATTTTAAAAAGAAATTGTTAAAACAAGATAATAATATATTTGATCAATCTTTTCTGACTCTCAACTAATATCATAAGTTAACCCATATATATTTATATAGTTTTGATATTTACTATAACTATAAAATAATTGAAAGTTAAATATACCATATGATATGCTGTTTTATTCACCAAATATAGTAAGTTTATGCTAGCTTATTATCTCTAAAAGTCTTTTGAACATTAAAATAAAACAAATGTATGAGTTTTTAATGAAATATTATAATATACACTTCATGCTACAATTTTGAATATAAATTGTTGTTATGTTATGTCTCACAGATATAGGGATTATATATATATATAATATAATATATATATAATATATAATATATATAATAATATATATAACAAAGAAATATTTCAACCTTAGTTATAAAAAGATAGAATTTAAGGATGTAAATAAAATTTACACATGAAATTTGAGAGAGATCTTAATAACAAAGCATGTGTCTATGCCATCTGTACATAAATTATTTTAATATTTTTGTTATTTAAAATATCTATCAAGATCTCTCCCTCTCATATGTTGATTGGATATCCAACTCGTCATTTAGATACTTGCAAATAATATGATATGCTTTAATGTAATGGACTTGATCCTAAATAAGAATATTTCCTACTTATGCACATCAAAATGAAAGTTTCCCTTAAAAAAACTAAGTTCTACTTCATCATAGGTTTCATGGCCAAATAATGACAAACAAAATTTTGATTTGAAAAGAGGTTAAATATATTAGGTTATTCAATTATTGGTTCTGCACCTCCAATTACGAATAAATGACTATAACATACATGAATAATAGTTATTTTTAGAAGACTATGAGAGGCTATGTGTTGAACTCATAATGACTATCAAAAATTTAGAAATCCTCAAAGTTGACCCCTAGAGAATCTTTAGAATTATGATTATTTTAATATTTCATCTAAAAGATATTTGACATGAGTTTCACAATTTAATGTTTTATGTCCATGTCTTTGGAAATAAAAATATTTGGTTGTGTTTCTATTTTTATTGATCTTACTCTTGGAAAATAGTGACATCCAAGCATGTGAGTTGTCCTCATTATCACCTATTTTCATCATCTTTTATTATGCTAAGAATGTTGCTATCATTTCATTTAGGTGATAAAGAGGATATTAATCAAGTTAAGGTGAAAATTCGATTATTATAATTTGAAGATAATTTGTTTTAAAAAAGGCCTTTAGGATCTTCATATACTATTTTATCCCCAATTTCCTCTAAATATTTGGGTAGAGAATGACAACCTCACATGCATTCTATGTTCGAATAATTGTATTTTTAAAGAGAATTTTCCATTGAGTGTTTTTTCCAAAAATATCATAGATATGGTGGTTGGCTCCATTTTTTGGTAATAGTAATATTAATGGATAAGATCCTCGAGCACCATCTATGGGATTGAGTTTGTTCTTGTTGCTAGGAGCAAAGGCAAAACATTTTGCTAATTCATGGCACTCAGATGATCTCCATGAGCTCATTGCATAATTCTATGGATACAGCACCTCTAGAATAAGGTTTTTTAGTCCTTCAAATATTGATTACCGCGAGAATTGATAAAGCATATATATAATATATATATATTATAATATATATTATATATATATATATATATATATATTAATATACATATATATATATATCTTTAGATAATATACAAATTCGTAGATTATGTCAACTCAATAATAGTTTTACGATATCTTAAAACAACATTTTTCTTCATTTGTAACTCAAAAGTCCAATGATGGCCCAGAACAAATTAATGTTAATAGATTTTGAGTAATTCTCAATATTTTAATATATTGAGGAAATAATCAAGGTATTTTTCTCCAACCTCCATAATGGTGGTTGATCATAATTTTTGAATTAATTAAAGCTGATCCAATCGAAACTTTACATATTTTATATTTTTATTGTATCAATATTTTCATATCTAATAGAGAAATATTCATCTCTTTATAAGCCAACTATAGGTAAAATTCAAGATTTTCTTATGGATCATATAAAAGGTTAAAATGTTTTTTTCCAGGAATTTTTAGTGTTAACAGAATTGTTGCATTATCCTATATACTCATATGAAAAATAAATTTTTATTTTCTCTCATATATTTATATTGGCCCTCGATATGCGTGTGACGTTTTGGCAATAAATGTTTTCCATGCAACATAAAGAACCCAAGTACTGCAACCTGCAGATCAGCCTGGCGTCCCAGATCAGAATTGCTCGCAGAGGGAATATTTTTATGGTTGAAGGACAGGGCATGCCGGCGACATTAATGCAGGACGCGCTTCGAAGTTGCATGTTAATGGTTATATACATGGTGTTTCCATACTTTCATTCCACCTCCAGCATTCAGGTCTCTCGTTCTAGGTTTGGTTTTCAGTTATGGTGTGAAGATAAGAATGCGGCTGTCTTCAGAGGAAAGATTCAGGATCGCTCGAGTTTGAATTGGCAGCATCTCGAATTCACCTGCGCGCTTCACAAAGGAATTAGTTTAGTGACTTGGGGTAAGTGGTCTGCTACCTGTAATATCAGTATTGTCTATGTTGCTTCTCTGTCTCGGGTTTCAATTGTTTGCACTTTCGGGGCTCACGTTCAATTGGGTCATTCCTATGGTTTTAGGCCTTGTTTCTTTGATTTTTCTGTGTCTATTCTGTGGATTGGCAAAATGAAGTGCCATGGGAAGCTGGTTTGCTCGGGTGACCGCCCTGGCAGTGGCGGCCCTCTGTCAGTCCTCGTGCCAACCCAGCCCTTTCGCCCATCAACCTCTCTTCCTCTCCTTAGGACCTTCCCCCAGAAATCCTCCTTGCAAACATGTTCCCAATAGTGCCTTTCAAACTACCAATTTTAAGTTCCAAAGCAATATGAATAGGCCTTTGATTTCTGCTCAGATCACCATTCTCATGACGGAAGAAGAAAACCAAGCTGCCCCTCTATCTTGCATTGTTCCCAACCCATCTCACAGCAGTGAGCGCTCCTTGGCTGAGGATTCTCTCAGTATCAAGCAGGAGATTGAGCCTGGTCTGTAAGATAATTTGCCCCCTGTTATCCCTCTCGTGGTTGACAGTGACCCAATTGAAGTGGAGAGAGATGCAGGAAGCGCACACTTCGACAAGGTGATGGATGGCAAGGAGCCTCTCAGTCATGATAACGCGTGTGAGGATGCCGAGGAGACTCATGGGGAAGTAGCATAAAATGATTAATATGAGTCTCGGTTTGCCTCTTTTTGTTCTCTGGTGGGTGCTCACAAGGCAATTCCTAGACATTTTGGTCACGGTTTGGCTTGACAGTATCAACTTCAAGTTATAGTCTCCCACTGAAGAAGCGTTCGATCTCCTCCTCGATATTTGCTATCAGTTTTGCTTATCTCTTTCTCTTACTGTCTATTAGTCTATGTCCAATTGTAATGCCAATTTAGTTGGCTGTATGTCTATGTTTTCCCCATGTTCTCACAACTATGGGGCAGTTCTGTAATGTTGATGGCTCTCAGGTTCCTGCCCTTGCAACCTCCGCTCTATGTAAAAACATTTTGATTTTCAGTTAATAGAATTATTTGTTGCCCAGAAAAAAAAAAAAAAAAATAAAAATAAAATAAAAAAAAATAAAAAAAAAATATATATATATATATATTATATATATATTGGCATGGTATATACCTTTTCAGTTCCAAAAGGTTATATTCAATGTATTATGGCATTCTAATATGAAATAATAATTGAATTATAACTATTATAGATCTATCATAACCATGTATCTACCAAGAGCTTGGAGGAATCAAATCTATTGATGTGCAAATCAATTTATATTCAATATTTAAAAAATTTGCACCTCCAAACATTGCATCCCTCTAATAACTTGATAGATGATTCTCTCTCCATTCCCAATTAAAAATTAACCTTAATAAAAGTGTCAAAATGTAAAATAATGACACACTTGAAATGATATAAAAATAAGAATTTAATTTTTCAATTACCTTATAATATATATATATATTATAATATATATATACTATTCATTAATTTTATTTAAAATTATAGAGAATATAAAAATTTTTGATATAAAAATAATTTTATTAACATAATTATTGAGATATTTGATATATGGATTATATTGTACATTTTTTTATTAATATTTTTTGAAATATATTTCAATATTACTTTCAATTACTTCTCTTTTCACATTGAAATATTTGGTTTAGGTTCATATGTGTGTGTGTGTGTGTGTGTGTTTTCTGAAGTTGGTATTAAAATTATAAATAATATCAACTTTGTTTGTTATTTTAAAATTGGTTTTTTTTTAAATAACTAATAAACAAAGCATAGTTAAAGTAAGACTATGTTTTATAATATTTTAAACAAAACTAACCATATATGTATTTATTTTTTGTATTTTGAATATAGCTTACATTAATTTTAAACTTCAAGAATATTTTGTTTTTATTTTGAAAAAACACTTTTTAACTGCACATTGACTATGGAGAAAATTATATATCAACTTTACACTCTACTATAGAATGCCCCTATGTACTCAAACATGTCACATCCATAAAGCATATCTATTTATTATATTGTAAAGTAGAGTTCTTAGAAATAATTGTTAAGATAGAGCATGTGACTTCTAAGAGTTTTTACTCACAAAAGTTCCCACTTAAAAAGAATTACTTATAAGATATAAAATTCATATCAACACCATGTACTTTCATTTTATTTTAATATAATGGGTCATGAGAATAGTCTTCTTTGGATATTCATGTTGATGACCATGCACTAGGCTTATGAATTAATTTCATTTTTTGGGTAATCTGAAACCAGCAACTAAAGAAGGATTGGGTCTTCGTGTGAGAGCCATACACAAATGACGAAGGTTCATTAGAGGTAGTTATAATAGGAAAGGAGTCAAGGTCTCCAGCATTTCTATAAGATAGTTACCTCACTGCAGTGGGGGAAGAGTGCCATGATTTGGTGTCTAAATACCAGCTTTCGAATATCTGGCGATTCCCCATGGCAGTTGACAGATTGGACAATTCGCTCGGCTGAATGAGTGGATGAAAGAGAAACCTGATGAAATTATAAGATTAGGGTGTGGGTAAACATGGTTTGACAGTTCGATCTGCAGGAGTGAATCCTCACCATTTATGTATGGAGTATTGATGTGAACCTTGATGTACAAACACTTGTAACTTTGATGTATCACCAGAGTGGTATTATCACCATTAACGAAAGGTTGAGCATAAGTAGACTGCCATGCCTTTTGTGGAGTATAAAATGAAGGATAGGGTTACGATCCAAGGCAACGCATAGTAAAACATGGATTCAATTCGAACATGTGAGTATATAAAACGATCTTCGTATCAACGATAACTTAGCGATAATAACTTTAGCACAACAAATCCATTAATAGATTAAGAACTTGGTGGAGTCCATCATGGGAATTGTGGGTGGTGAAAATGGTCCACAAAGGTATTATAATTTGAATTAAAAAATTGTGCAATTACTTATGTATTCATGGAAGAGGTAAATTCACTAAACACATGGATTTTTAAAAAAAAATTGAGTAGTCATAATATATGGTAAGTATTAAGGAAGTTTTTATTTAAAAGAAAGAGAGTATGAAGTGTTCTAAAAATTTAAAAGAGCAGAGTGAACAAAAAAATAAAATATTAGAGTGTAGACTTACGAAGAGAATGATGTCTTTTATTGGTTAATACATTACAAAACAACAAATAGGATTGGCTTCTCTTTATGGGTTCTTACAAATTGGTGAAATTTAGGGGCTTGGTGTTTCTTATAAGTTGGTGAAGGTTAGCTATTGTAATAGTACAGTGTTTCTGCAAAGAACCATTATTTAAATAATTATCTTTTTTGTTTTCTCTATAAAAGTTTCAATGTATATTTTGGGTTTTATGTTATCATTATGGGATGATGTACCATGGAATAAGTATTTTGATATTTATTGTAAATTGTTTCCTATGAACATTATTCAATTTATATTGTTATACTAGTTTCAAAAGAGAAATAAAATATAAAAATTACTAATCATTAGGATAATTATAAAATACAAAAATAAATGAAAAAGAAAAAAAGATGTCTGCTATTTGTAAAGCTAATTAAAACAAAAATACCAATAAAAGTTTTATTACTCTAAACAGATTAAATATAAATTAAATACAAATCTAAAGCATACTATAAAAAAAAAAAACATAAAACTTAAACCAGGTATTATATTATATATGAGACACAGATTAATTATTTAGGAAAAAATCATAAATAATGTATTATATTATATGATAAATATATAATAAAGAGAAAAAATATATTAAGATTGTGAAAGAAAACTAAACAATAAGTAATCAAATTGAAAATATACTACAATTACTTGATGAGAAAGATTCACAAGTACTTGTTCATGATTGTTTTAGTTATAGTTGGCTAGAACACGCTAACAATCATGGATAATATTATTAATACCGTAAAAAATGTTGAAATTATGAAACCAAAACACCTCGAATGATTCCTTCCAAACAGACAAAGAACAAAGAATTCTAGACTTTGGCTAATATGGAAATACTCAAAAATTTAATGTTCATTAATGTTATGTTATTTATATTTATATTGACCCAATATGTATCTATTAAGTTATATATATTAAATTGCACAATAAAATAGTTTTATGAGTTATTTAAGCACAATCCATTCATTTGTTTTTAGATCCGAAGGTCAAAATAGTAACACGTGGCAGGTAGTACAAGTTCTCTCCTCAACGCATTTATAATGACATCATCGTAGGAGATTTGGCATAACTCTTTATTGAAGAATTGAATATTGATGAGATTAGTGGAATTGGACAGAGGATTCAAAAGGCTACTCTAGGTCGCAATTTTGGACCATGGAGATCTGAAATTTTAGAGATATAACATATTCAAGATCAAGATCCTAAAAGAATGAAAAATAACGACTTGAATCAAGAAAAGAAAAACACCTAGTAAGCAAAATTGGATGGATGATTTGAACAATGCGATTGAATCTAAGATAAATAGTTTTATATGTTTCATGGAAGCAGATTTGAAGAAAGGCATGGAATATTGAAGAAATACATGGAAGGTTTGAAGGAAGCTTGGACAAAGATGCTACAAGAAAGGCCTCCTAATGACAAATAGGTAGTAGAGAAAAATCATGATGATAAAAAAAAAATGTTAATCATGATTTCATAGAATATAACGTTGGATTTAATACCCACCATATTACGGAGATCGATATGACGAATTTTGATGTCAAGGATCCCATATCATGGATACTACATATGGATAAATATTTTTGATCTACATGATGTGAAATTGTTCCAAATGGTACATATTACATATCTATATTTAGAACTTAATCAATTTTTATGGCATAAAGGGCTTTGTTCTCTTAAAACACTTGTGACTTTCTCAATTTTCATGGAGGAAATGATAGCACATTATGAGGATACAAAGAGAAACACCTTATTTAGCAAATTCATAAATCTTAAACAAAATGGTTCAATGGTATACCACAGTGAAGAATTCCAAAAATTGAATATAAGGGTAAACAATTTTCTAGAAAAATAGAGGATTGATGTCTTCATAAGGACATTAAAGGATATCATTGAACATGAGGATTTTCTTTGGGGACATCATTCATTGGAGAAGGCATTCAGGTTGCCAAGAAAATGGAAAGCAAAATTATGGCAACAATATAGCCTACTACTCATAAATACAAAGATGGAAGTGTTGTTGCCCCTAGCCTTCCACAACATACAAGGTTTTCACCACAACAATTGGAAGAAAAAATAGTAGAAGGGCTTTGTTACAATTGTGATAGAAAATAAACTAAAGGTAATAAGTGTGCTGAGAAGAAATTATTTTAAATAGATTGTGAATAGGAGGAAGAAAATGAATAGTAAATGTCACAAGAAGAGGACATACACCAGAAAAAAACTTTACAGAAAGAAGAAATGAATCTGACCATATATTATAATGCATTAGTGGGAATTACCACTCCTCAAACTGTTAACATAGAATGACATATCAATAAGAAAATGGTAATAGTGTTGATTGGTTTGGGTTGTACCCATAATTTTATTCATTGTAAGATAGCCAATGAATTGAATTGCTTCCTATATCTAGCACCAAAGTTTCAAGTGATTGTTGGAAGTGGAGAAACCATAAATTACTCAAGAGAGTGCCATAATATCAAGCAATCAATGGGAGAATATGTATTGAATATCCCAATGTTTTCCATTCCAATGGGTCGTTATCATGTTGTACTATGAGTCCAATGGCTGCAATCCTTGGGTACAACAGCTTTTACTTTTCAAGAACTTTTCATGAATTCTTTTTTCTAAGGAAAGCAAGTTCAATTAAGGGGTATCGCACGTAAACTCAAAAAGATAATCAGCTCTAATAGAATGAAAAATCTTCTAATGAAACAACATTGACGTGTAACTCCATAGTTATGCTCGCTATAGGTTCCCACATTGAAATCATCTATTTCTCAAGATCTGCAAAAAGCCTTGGACAATCATTCCATGGTATTTGAGAATCCTAAATGCCTCCCACCTATGCGTGGTCATGATCATGCTGTTCATTTTATTCAAGGAAGTGTTCCTCCTAACATAAAACCTTACCTAATGGGAAGACACCTAAAGGTAAAAATGGATCACGATAATCTTAAATGCATTTTAGAATTAACTTCATATGAAAAACAAAAATGGGTTACAAAGATGTTCAGTGATGACTTTGACATCATCTATAAGAAATGGGAGAAAAATGTTGTTGTAGATGCACTCCCAAGAAAGGATGGGGGTGTGGAAGCATTATTTTGTGTCATTTTTATTATCAAATCGATTGGATAAATGAAGAAAAGAATTAATGGAATAATGACGAAGAAGTGCGGGAAATCATTCAAAAGTTTTAGAAGATCCCAACTCACACAATAATGTTAGAACTTGACGGAGAAGGAAAATTCATATTGGAACCCGAAGCAATCATAGCAAAAAGAAATGGATAGCTAAGAAATCGATCAATTTCAAAGTATCTCACAAAGTGGAAGAACTTACCCACAAAAGATTCGACATGGGAGGATGAGAATTTTATATAAAACCATCGAGAACTACTCAAGTGTTGAGGACAATATTTTTTCAGGTAGAGTGATGGGACCATCCCAACACTTTTTGGACTTTAAGCAATTAAAATGATTGTGTGGTGATTATATGATTGGTTAGATATTCTGTTGTGATTACATGTGTGAGCAGTACACCATAAGATATTTTGGACTTGCATTAGGTGGCATTCAATTACACAATTATGTTTGAGTACTTGCCTTGGGTTGCATTTTCCCGATCCGTGCTATGCCAAAACTCTTTGTTCGTCGTTCACTTGGTAATTCGTCATTAGGCTTACCGAGGATTTGTTCTGTTGTGCTCTACAAGTTTGAGTATGCAGCTTTGGTGTGAGTTCTAGACATGCCTCTTCGTGATTTCTGTACTTGTTCATTTATGTATGCATGGTTGCTCTCTAGCCTGGCTTGTTGAGCACATATGGTTTTCCAAATGCACGTAGCCCTCCTTAATTCAATTTGTGGTTTTATTTCCTCAACTTCTAGCCTTGTTTTCTCCTTTTTCTCCATAGTTGGTCGAAAATTGTCGGTGGAAAGCTTGTCTTCGGCTCTCACTGTAATTCCTTCACGTAAATTAAATCCAACTTTCATTATTTACTTCTTTCTAGGCTCTGTAATTTCACTTCTATAACAATATGATTCTAACACCTGTGTGTCGTTTATTGTGCAGGTGTTGAGGGTTTCCAGTTGGAGGTCTTGGCAATGTATGTTTCGGTCTTGTTTGGTAGGATCTTCTTCTTGAATTTCCTTTAGTCCTCATTCTCCTTTTAATTTAGGCCTTCTAGTCGTGTGGGTTTATCACCCTCGATGCTTGTCAATGGACTCACACTGTGAGTAGTGTCCTATCGCATTGGAGGTTCGGGTTTCCACTATTTGGTGATTTCTTTGACTCTAAATTCCTATGTATGAAGGCAATTTTTTTGAAACCCTCACCTAGGGCTTGTTGCCCATGGGCTTATGTGCCTATAGCTATGTATGAGATGGTTTTCAAATCCCTCGCCTAGGGTTTGTAATCCACGGGCTTATGCATCTATATCTTTATCTTGCAGTGCTACTATGTAAATGTTATATACTTTTTTTTGCAATTTTGGAAGAGAAAATCTTCAGGAAAGAAAAATTGGTTAAGTTTACCTGAATTTCATTGATGTAATTATGGTGTCGTGCTTTTGGCTTACTCCGATTCTCAACCTATATTGCAATTATTGTTCTTCAGTTTGCTTGCGATGTTTTATACGAACATGCATGAACGTTGTATGTGCTTTGGTAATTTGTTTGATAGTCAATTTAAAAGAATAATGGGAATTTCGTCTTACCTATGGGTGCTTGGCCTGTATTGGAATTTTCTTATCACTCTTCGACTGTATTTGTTGTTTGCTTCAAAGGAAATATAAGCCCTCATCTAGCATCTGCTCTCTTGTCTCGCTATTGGGACTGGTTCTTTTTCTCAAGAAAACAAAAAGAATTAAACTCAATGATCTTTGTACAATAGGTTGTTTGTTCAGATGCTCATTAATTAGAAAACAAAATAAAATATAGTAGGACATATAGATGGACTTAATTGGTTTCTCTGTTTATTGATATTGTTCGAGTGCAAAATGTGTTGAACCTTTTACACAATTTTCGTTGTTACATTTATATGTTTCTTGTTCCAGTTAATGAAACTATATAATTGCTTTTTAGTCTTATACTTTACAATTACATGGTTATTAGTCATTCGGTTATGTCCTTATGACAATATTTTCCTTTTAGACACATTTTTCTTTTCCTTTTAAAATAACAGGATAATTATTAATCCATGGTTTATTAGTAACACACAAATAAATAACCCTAACCAATCAAACTACCTTTGACTAATTTAGAGATTAAGATAAAAATAAAAAACCGACCTCCTATTCTGACAAACTAACATAAAAGACAAATAAAATGCTAACTCAACTTCTCAACCTTGCAGAAACTCACACCCGGTCATGATGCGTGAGATGGATGCTCCTGCATCATAGAAGGGAATGTTAGGTCCGTATACTACTAGTGTAAATCATTATTTTTATTAGTGCAGCCCCATTATTGTATTATTGTGCCCATATAGTCCTCGTTTTGTTATTATTGTACCCCATAGAAGCCCACGATTATTATTATTGTGCCCCTCCAATATTATTATTATGTAGCCTCTAATTGTATTAGGAATGCTTAGACTCCTATATATAGAGAGGAGGAGTTGTCATTTGTATCATCAAAGAATTGTTAATTTACATAATGTAAAGGAGGTTTCCCCCTCGAGGAGGGTGATTTCTAAGTCGTTGATCTATATTTTCTATATTTTTGTGAGTTAGTTTCATAACATGCATGATTAGAGGTCAAATTTGGCAAACCTAAATTCGTCTTGTCATCAAGTGGTTTCAAAGTGCAGGAAGAAAATAATATTTTTTGAAAGAGATTAATTCCACAACTGCAATTGTCGGTAGAATTGTCAAAGTAGGTGAGGAAATATGCAATGGCTGGAGGGGTTAGGAATATAGAGAGCTTCTAGTTGAGGCAAACCTCTCATTTTGAAATTCCAAGAAAAGGATAGAGCAATTGTACTCCCTACCTGCTTCCTTTCTGTACCCAGTTGGGAGCACAACTCTGTTATGGTTGGTTACACATTAATACACACCCTACTCTCTGCAGGCTGGGGCGCTCTCCCTTGTGTGACCAGGGGATAAGAGATCCCTCCCATTCTTGCTCTTCCTGGTTCATAACCCGTAAGAGTTTTGCAATCAGACTAGTAAGTTTCGCGCATGTAACTTCATTGTTCTGTGTTCTAGATAACGACAAATTTTTCCACACATTTACTGCACATTATGACACTGTTATGTTACGATGGGTTTCACTAAGGTTTAGGGCAATTCAAAGCTTTGTTTTGTCAACGCTGTTGCTTCAGATAGACAGAGGGTGTAACTAGGATAAGGCTAATCTTCTGAGTAGAGCTAGTCCAGTCAGTTGAAACTTGAGACTGACTCTATTATGTTAATATAAAACTTCACTTCACTCATTTACATGGATGATGGGAGCCAGCTTCAGGTACTCGCACAACATTTCAGAGCTTAGCAACTCATTTGGATAGTTCAATGGTGGATTGAAATTATCCTTGGTAAATTAATCTGGTCATGTATTTGTTGCTGCGATTTGGATCGACACAGTGGTATGTATAGACTGTTGATGGTACGGAGAAAGGTTAAAGAGCCAAAGGTTGACAGTGAGCTTATCTATGCATATGCTAAGATTGACTTTCATGGCCCTGGTGTTGGAGAGATAGATGCTGGAGCAGGGTTGTTTGAGGAAGCCTTTGCGATTTTCAAAAAATTCAACTTGAATGTGCAGGCAGTGAATGTGCTTTTGGATAACATCTGAAGCATTGATGAAGCTTTGCAGATCATTGCATTCTTGACTAATCATTGACTGGCCATACAATTGACGAATACTTCAATCTGATATATGCTCTGTACTCAACCTTTGAGCAAAGTCCTCATGCAAGACGTGAGAAACAGACTGTTTTGACATTGATCTGGAATTTGCCTGATTTATGAATGATTCTTAATATTTTATTGTACAGATCAAATGACAATTATGAACATGATTTTATAATTCAAACGATGGAATTCTTTTTGGATTCATATATATAAAGAAGAAAAGGTTCTCATATTGTATACAGAATTGATAAGGCTCATTAAAGGGCAATCGCTCTGGTTTGCTACAGATGTTAACCTACGAGTGCAACTCACCAGCCATGAACTTTATAGCAGGTGTCGCTGGACGTTTCTTCCTCGGATGCTAAAGCATGTATTGCTGGACATTTCTTCCGTGGGTGCTTTTCCCAAAACACGGTGTACTTAGCCGACAAGTTTACGAACTCCAATTTCCATGATCTCAGCTCTTCAAACTGTTTTGACATTTGATATGAAATAAGTGGAAGTGCAAAAGGTTTCCTGCACTACATATATATAGATATATGCCTAAAGCTCAAATTAAGCCAAGATCTAACTGAGTTACTCAGACTTTCAAAGGCTCAAGACCAGAGGCAAAACTTATTTGTTGTAGCTGTGTAAACACAATAGAAAATGTAGTTGAGGGATTTGTTGGCTATTGTGGCTTAATCCCAAGGAAGAATTCATTGGTCAGCGATGCTATTGAATCATTTATTCGTGCTGATGATGCTACATAGTTCCTTGATGTGATAAGGGCGGCTGAGATAGCTGGCGTGTATCATGACTTAGTCAAATCACTCTAGAACAATGATTATGAAGAAGATGAACCTTCAAGTAGTCTACGACAAGTGAACGACGGTTTAAAGAATCATCGGGAAGCAATTTGTTGATTTGAAGATACAGAAAGCCGACCCTAGCCAACTACAACATCGTCTCCACGACAGTTTGATCTCTGCTTCAACACTTCTGGTGTTCTAAGTCGCATTAGAGCCTTCATTTTCAACTCTGGTTGAAAATTGAATGTTTGTAGTGTGCGGAATGATAGTTTTGATCAAATCCTGACCTTTCATTGCCTAGAAAGATAAAAAGACAAGATAATCTCCAAAGCCACCGCTATAATCATGGAACTCAGAAATGGGCGATTCCTATGCCAGACAATATTCAGTCACTGCTCTGGAAAAAAATATTAGTTGGTAGCTAGAAATATATATGTATGGATGAAGCATACAAAGAAGAAACACAAGTTTTCAATTTATTGCTGCTAAGGAACTCCAAAAGGTAGAATTTCCTTTCATTGATACCGTATTCACAAACTGCCTCTGCCCTCACCAAATCCAACAAGAAGAAAAGTTTTACTGGTAAAATTTAAAGTATATAAGAACCGTCATTCTCAGATTTTTCTTGCACTAAACGATAGCAGAAACTGCCCTTGCATGGTGCATGGTACATGAAGGTATATTGATAGACTACACTTGAAGATTTTTGAAGACAAAGTGGTATACCAATCAATTTTTTGCAGTGATATTATTGCGAAATGGATAGAATGGGTGTTGTATTAGAATTATTGAATACTCTAATACACTCTACCATGGACAATACAATTATGATTGATAAAGCCATTGTTGTCGACATTCAAATCTCTTCAAAAAATGTACAAGAAAACATTGAATTTTTGCAGTTGGAATCTCAGCTTCAGCAAGAAGAATTAAAACAGAGAAGTCATTCTGAACCTGTTTTTGTTCAGAACATTGAGACAACCACCCATCAGCAGCAAATTAATAATGCAGCAGTTGTACATGCAGATGCAGAAACTCAGTCTGCACTTCCCAAGCCCATCATCAGACCTTGGGAACAGCTTGTCCACAACAAGCACAAAACTGGTCTTGGATATGACAAGGACTTGTCCTTTCATATTCCAGACTACTCAAATCCCATTCAGTTTCAGAGTGCTGGATTCATTTATGACAGTTCACCTGCTCCTCATGACAGTTCAGCTTCAGCTGTTCCAGACTCTGTTCCTCTTCCACAACAGCAACAACAACAACAGATCGTGAAATGCCAACACTGTGATCGAGTTGGCCATCTGAGAGATCACTGTTTTGATCTTCATCCATGTAAGCTCTGTCATAAAACCAGACATTCTTCACACAGATGCTTCAGAAACAAACGTCCTGCAAGAACAAAGATTCATCTAGGATGTATCGCTTCTTGGCAATGGGCATCAAC
Source organism: Pinus taeda (assembly GCA_000404065.3). Classification (NCBI taxonomy): domain Eukaryota; kingdom Viridiplantae; phylum Streptophyta; class Pinopsida; order Pinales; family Pinaceae; genus Pinus; species Pinus taeda. Next base: position 42,071 of record APFE030141991.1, read on the forward strand.
AGCCAAGAAGATATTCCAAACACATGTTAGAACTTGTTCCAGAATATTGAACAGTCTTGTAGTTGAGTTTTCTCCATCATCTCACCTTGTATCTGACAGGGGGGGAAATGATGGTCATCTACAAGCTTCAAAGTCACATCAAGCGAGCCTGAGCCACAACCTGCCACACCAGTTTCAGAGTTGTAGCCAGAGACAAAGATGCCCATGAACATGCCTTCAGTTGGCAATCTGGGACACTTCTTCTAGCAGAAGACTTTAGCTTCTTACCAGCTTTGGAAGAATTCCAAGAACAAAATTGAGAACACTTCCTCTAGCAGAAGACTCCAGCTTCTTGCCAGTTTTGGAAGAGTTCCAGGAATTGCATTAAGCATTCCAGAGTTGTTGGTCATCCTTAAACCATCACAGGTTGAGACTTCACTTTTCAGGTTGAAGTTTTACCTTTTATGCGGGGTGAGACCTCCCTTTTATGGTTGAAGGTTTCCCTCTTTAAAACAATAGGATCACTTCCTCTAGTAGAAAACTTCAGTTTCTTGCCAATTTTGGAAGAGTTTCGGGAACTGCACTAAGCGTTCCAGTGTTGGTGGTCATCCTTAAACCACCGCCCTTTATACCAACATTTCAGAGAGCACATTCAGCCTAGTGCTGCCATGCATTTTTGCACATTTTGTATCGCAACTCTCTTCTTGGACTCATACATAACCCTTCGGATTAAGGGGGGGAATGTTGGACACCTAATCCTTAATGGGTTAGTGTGGAAGCCGAATGGACAAAAGGAGTCCAAGAGACCTTGGTATGTGAATCCCAACGGTCACAATAATGTACTATAAATGTATATCTCTTGTTAATAAAAAATGAACTCTCATGTTTTATCTTTCCTATTGTTCTTGCTCGCATGTGTGTTTAACACACATCAATACTACCCCCAACCACAAACAACATACTCATTGGGACATTTTATCAAACAGTTTGTATGCAATTAATCATTGAACCATTTAAGCATTTCATCAAACACTTTGCATGCAAACTAATATAGCAAATGATTCAATGCATATATCCTAAACTATAGTAGCACAAGTTATGGAAACTGAACCATATTATTAGTGGAATTATCCCTTACTATGTTTCAAGTTTCAGCTTCTGATATTTCATAGGTGAAAAGTTATAACAAAAATACCAATACAATCCTATTTGGTGCACAATTTTAGGAGTATCCAGAAAGCTCGATTTACATTGGTCATATCTCCTAAAATATAGCGAATAAATGTCTGAATTTTTTATCACAATATAAGTGGGATTTCCTCTCATTGTGGAAACAATTTCAGCTCCTAAGAGTTCTGAGAATAAAAGTTCTAACAAAAATGTCAGTGTGACCTGTTTGAGACCTGATTTTAGGAGCATTCAGAAGGCTCGACTCCCTCTGCTCATATCTCCTAAAATATTGCGACCCAATATCTAAAATTTCTACCACATAATCATTGGTATTTCCCCTCAATGTGGACGATTTTTCTACTTTTGAAAGCCTACAGAATAAAAGTTATTGCAGAAATTCCAACATGACCTATTTAAAGGTGCATTCAAGAAGGTCATCTTCCTTAGATCATAATTCCTAAAGTATTGTGAACCAATATCTGAAATTTTTACCACATTATCAGTTGGATTTACCTTTAGTATGGACAAATTTTTGACTTCTAATATTCCACTGAAAAAAAAAAAAAAAAAAAAAAAAAAAAAAAAAATAATTATAATAATTAATATAATAATAATAATAATAATAATAATATTAAAAATGTAAATAATAAATAAATAAATATAAATAATATAAATAAAAATATAAATAAATAAAAAATAAAAATAAATTAAAAAATAAAAATAAAAAATAAACATAAAATTGTAACATATATGACAAAAAGGTCTAAAAATTAACCTTTGTTCTTCATTTTACCTATGATAGAGCCCATCCAGTCCAAGTGTTTGAACCATGCTTTGATACCACTCTGTAACAACCTTTGGGGTAAATGTGCATATAAAAAACATAATAGGAACAGAAATACAATAAACATATCATCCATCAAAATTCATATATACATTAGTACATTTGCACATGAAAATCAAGGGAAGAAATTTTTTCATTACTAAATGCAATGAACCAACTGGAGATGGGACTACCACGTTCCACCCGACCATAGATTGGTTGATTAAAGTCTCTCTTTAGCTAATCACCCCCTTGACATATTCCAAGCATGAATGTGGGATCTCAGAGAACACATCAATCAAAACTCATCCAGCACTTCCAGAGGCCACGCACCTCAACCCATCAAATAGTGATTCCACCTCACGGTTGGACATCACCAAAAACCATCATCAGATTGGTCTCCATCCAAGCCTTCCAGGGCTTCCAGAGCATTTGTCCAACCAAAGCTTCTAGAACTAGTAACTCAACCCACAGCTTATATAGGGCTTCTAGAGTGTTTTTCCAACCAAGGCTTCCAGGACTAGCAACTCAACCCGCCAAGGGCTCCCAGAGCATTTGTCCAACCAGGGCTTCCAGGACTAGTAACTCAACCCAAGATGTTACAGGGCTTCTAGAACTAGTAATTCAAACCGAGCTAGGGAAAAATGAGAACCAACTAAAACAAAGCAATGAAAATAAACCCACGATCACCATGGTTATCCAAGAAATGGCAAGGCTAGGCAATCCATTGTCAACCCAGCCATCCTCCATGCTAATGACAGATCATAACCAAAAAACCACATGCATGTGTCATGCATGCCAAAACTAGTGAAGAAATCATACATGCAACTCGATACCTACAAGAAAAATCTGATGTAGCTACTAATGTCGATGCCTTCTTGCGCTTTCCTGCTCTTCCTTTGCCTTCTTGCTCTAAGAATCCAAATATACCACACCCTCCAAGAGAGCTCCAAGAAAACTCTAAGTAACCAAGAGTATGAGAGAGAGAGAGAGAATAATGAGAGAGCTCCAAAGCTAAACTAACCAAGCCTTGCCCACTGATCCTCATAAGCCTTTTTATTAATGAGGCCTCTGTTTTCTTCATTTTCCATTATTTTCGTTCAATTTCCTCCTCACATGCAAAATGTGACCTTTCACCCTCCTTTTCTCCTAATTTCCATTATTTTCATAAATAAATGTGGCAAAATACCTTTTTGTCTCTTTAATGCCTTAACCATCCGCCTTGCCAATTTCCTTAGCCATAAACAACCAAATGAACACCCACTAGGATGTCTGACCCACCATTCAGCTTGGAATACATGTCCCATCATCCGTGGTATTTATATATTTTTACATGGAATTTTCACCAAGGCTGTTACAATCCTCTACCCAAAACACATATAATTTTCACTTGTAGATTGTTAAAATTATTCAAGTTTACATATTCATATTTTGGTATCAGAGCCAGGTTATTGTGAAGGTTTGACTTGCTTCCAAGTGTTTTTCTTATGCTTACAAGGTTGAAGCTTAAAAGAGGAGAAGGATAACTTGTGGAGCCAAGATATCAAATTGTTTCAAGGAGAAAAAATACACCTCAAGCTTCAATAAACATGGCACATGAAGGTGGTCCTGAAGGGATGTTTGAAGATGAAGGAACTTTCATAAAATCATTCTTTGATATGTCTGAAATGGTAAAGGTTCTTTATGAAGAGAGAAATGCAAAGTTGTATGGAGAAAGCTCATACCTCCAAAAGGAGATGGAAGAAAAGGAGACAAACCTCTAAAAGGACATGGAGGGAATGGTGACAAACCACCACCTTCACCTCTATCATCCTCATCTTCATCTTCATCCCCATCTTCTTCTACTTCTTCTACCCTTTCAAAAAAACAAACATCTCCAAATTCTCCAAAAGGACATGGTAAAACTCCTTTTCTAAAGCTTCATATTAAGTTTGAATTCCCTATGTGCAATGGAGAGGTAGATTTTGAGAAATTAGATAATTGGATTCCTCAAATTGAAGTGTATTGCAGGATACAAAGAATCAAAGATGATGAGACCAAAATTTAGCTTGCTTCTTTTAGATTGGAAGGTGCAACATTAATTTGGTGGGAATTCAAAACTCAAGAGGACATGGAAAAACATGGTAATGTTTTATACTCTCAAAATTATTTTTTGTTGTAATAAGAAGGCAATTTTATCCATTAGCATACATGCAAAAAGGTATCATGGATTGGAAAAACTCTAGGCATGCTAAGGAGAAAAATGTGTAATCTTATACTCAATAATTTAGGGCAAAAGGTTTTATTTTGGGTATAGATGTGCCCTCACAAGATACTTTTCTCAAATACATTAGAGGATTGAATTTTTACTTGAGACATACCATTCTCATGTTTAACCCTACAAAACTAGATGAAGTTTGTGTACAGGAAACTCATTTAGAGGCAAGAGGGGAAAATATTTCTGAAGAAACTAGTGAGAAATCAATCAAGTATGGAGAAAAAGGAAAAGGGAAATTTAAAGTCAAAGAAAAAAAAGAATTTTGCAGTCAAGAAAGAAGGAGAAAATATCACATGTAAACATTGTTCAAAAGAAGGCCATGATGAAGACCACTGCTAGAAATTTCATCCTGAAATGAGACCCAAAAATGTTAATAACAAGGAGAAAGAAAAGATTGTTGCAACTACACAACAAGATTTAGGTTTTGATTCAGGGGATGAAACAAATATCACAGCCATGGGTTTTAAAGGTAAGGAAATTGCAAGTACTAGTTCTTCAAATTGTCTAATTGATACTCAATATGTAAAAACAAGAATAAATATTTTCCACATTAGAGTCATTTCAAAACATACCAGGATAGATACATTGTTTGATAGTGGTTCACAAGAAAATATTATCTCTGAAGACATTCTTAAGAAGTTGAATTTTGAAACCATTCCTCATCCTAAACCTTATCCTTTAGGTTGGGTATGTAAGAATTCAAAATTGCAGGTGAAAAAAAATGCATACTTAGATTTTCAGTCACTGCAAACTTTCTTGATGAGGTTGAACTTGATGTAGTTTCGCTTGATATATGTGGTATTGTTTTGGGAAGTCCATATATTTATGATAGGAGAGCTATTTTTCATCACCATGAGAATAAATATCATTTGTTCACGAATGGGATTGAGTTTGTTAGAGCGCATAACAAGAGGATTGTTAATGCTAGTCATAATTTTGCATTGTTAATGTTCAAGAAGAAAGATGTTTCGAAACCTAAATCCTTTCAAGGACATGAATCAAGTTTGAAATATGAATTCATTGAGGTTTCTAATTCATGTGATAAGATTTTTTAGGAGTCTAACAAGTTGCCTCCTAGAAAAGGTTAACAAAATGAAGTGCAACTACAGCAGGATGCTTCATTATTGAACATGGTCTGAACAAGATGTCATTGTTAAAGCATGTAGAGGTCAAAAGCAAAATGCAAAGCCTATTTGACAAAGAGGAAATTTGTCCCAAAACATTTTCTTGTGGATTTCATAATGTTTTGTATTTGAAGGATGGGGCATGGTGATGGCGATCACATTTGGTGAAGAGTCGAGCCAAGTGCAAGGCTAGACATGCTAAGCATCGTTATGATGACAGTGTTCAATGTGAAGTGAATTTGAAATTGAATAAGTTTCCTTTGATTGAATACTGAGGAAGCAATGTTAAGATTCCTTCAAGGGTAGTTTTCTTTTTTGAAAATCTTGGGAAATTGCAACAAGATGTCATCTTTAATAGCAAGACAAGGACTCCAAAATCAGGGAAAGTGATGTACTTTCATGAGAAGCTCAAAGCAACAAAAACAAGAAAATCCAAATGGACTGAGATTGGAAGAGTGAGGGAATTGTACCCTCAGCTAATTGTTGACTGAAAATGGGTTTTGGAGGTCTAAAATCTTCCAATGGGGAGGAGTGATTCAAGGGATCAGTTTAGTGCTCAAAATTCAAAGTGTTCGAAAATGCTTGAAACATATATGATTGAATAGATCTCGACGATCTGAAATGATTTGAATCAAATGCAACTTGTTTCACTCAAAAACGATATCATATGCTCCCAATATCATGTTCTGATCGAATTGGAAAACAAGTAAAAATTTTGGAATTTGGGTTGCAAGTACACCCATCAGCAGTATGTACACTAACTGGGCATTTTACTGGGCTTGACTATGTTTTTATTTGGGCCAGTCATTAGATGACAAGTGTCATCTTTTTATTGGCTCATGTATGGTGGTTTTTATTAGTTCATTGGTTGTTGTGTTGGACCAATCAGGGAGAGCCATGTGGGCTAATCGATGGCTACCTCATGGCCTCCACTCATCTCTACAAAAATTGGTTTATGGCCAAATTGAGCCTCCATAGGATTCGAAAAGCAGATCTCCGAAGTGACAACATGGTGCTCCACCACCACGCCACAAGTGTTTCTTGTTAACCTATGGTCATGAACCATTATTTAAGTTTTATATGGCGCATAATTGGGAGAGGAGGTCAGGCAAATCCCTAGCCCTTGGCCACCACAATGCCCACGGGACCGCAAGCGGAGGGGCCAAGGACCTAGGCCTTATCCCAACCCCTGGTCACAGCCCACAACACCAAACACAATTGAAGTTGGTGCAAAGAACCGTGGCGGTAAATTTTAAGGGGCCAAGCCTAGGGTCACATGACACCCCATAGCAACTAGCACGCGAAAATGTGAAGGGGCCGACCCAAGGGGGCCATCCCCAAGGCCACATGATGGACCATAGAACCAGGAGAGCGCAGAGTAAGGGGGTCAACACCAGGTCACTGGGGCACAATATGACCAAGGGCACGGAAAACTAAAGGGGCGTAGAGTTAGGCCCTAGAATCTCGGCCCCCAATGCAGTCGTATGCGCCAATGTGACTGAAATTTTTGGAACTAGGGGCTTAATGGGTGGATTAACGGTCCTAGAATTTCACCCATTGGGTGAGATTGTAGGCCAGATTTGTGCGCTGGTTTTAGGTTTGCACACTCAAGCCAAATTTGGGTCGAATTATAAGATGACTCACCATAGAATTTGGGAAAAACTTCTAACAATCATTACTTTCTCAATTTTTGGCCAAATGAGGTGCAAAAAGAACCTAGATGGGGTTTTTAACACTTATGGATTGATTGGAAACATCATTTTTGTTGTTTGAACGTTGTAAAGCCATGTAAACACATTTTTGAGCACTTAATGAAAGAGGCCATGCATTGGAAGTTGGACTAGGATGTATCCCAAGAGAGGAGTGAACTCATTTATCATGTTTTGTGTTATGTGTTTCAGATATGCTTATTTTGTCTTTGTTTGGGTGTAAATTGTGGTTAAATTCACTTGTTTTATGTGTTTAGTAAGTTGATCATCTACCAAAAACACATATAATTTTCACTTGCAAATTGTTAAAAATCTTCAAGTTTGCATATTCAAATCATTTTAATATTGAAACTAGATAATTAATAAACAAATCAATTACTATAATTCTACTTTAATATAAACTAATAAATAAATAAATAAAATTATTATTTAATATATATCTTCAAAAATTAATTCAATTAACAATATATATATATAATATATATATATTATATATATATATATATAATTTACTATAATTTCACAACATTATTTTTAACAACGATTTGTATATATCTCCCAGATAAATATATCTAATCAGTTGATATAGGTACACTCTGTATAGACTGGCATAAAGTGAAATTTGAAGAAGTTCAACAAATGCACCGTACCTCCAACAAACTGAAAGGATCGAATAACAACCCACTCCAACAGTGTGAAAGCAATGAAGGAGATATGGCATTCATTTCCCCAAGGCCACCAAACTAGTGTCGTGTTTTGCGTTTTAAATTTACGAATAAGATGTTATCGATGATTCATTTAGAGAGTAAAGGTTAAGGTGGGAAAAAATGGAGAATATCCTGGGTTGCGCATGCGAGCTTGTTGCTTGACCTAGCGGGTTCCCTCTCTACACGCAGTCGCCACTCAGCAGCCTCTTGCTGCTGGGAATTCAAAGCCTATAGATCCCTCAGAGGAGGACAATCCTCTACTAGATCAACTCCAAGGAAATGAATAAGTTGTTGAAGCGTTTGCCTCCCTTATAGGAGCGACAGGACCTCTAAGAATCAGGCCAATAGTAAACAAGATTGTTAAAAAGCTCGATGATATTCCAGAAATATCCCTTCCTCCTTTTCCTTGCAAAGCAGCTTTGTCACTCACTGAACGTGGTCTAGTGGGTCGGTTCAATGGGCTATGGTTGTCTCCTAAATCAATTCAAAGATGGGTTGAAAGAAACTGGAGCTCAACCATCAATGGGAAAATCGCAATAAGGTTATGTGGAAGGGGATACTACACCTTTCATTTTGAAACTAAGGAAGACAGAGATCTAATCTTTAGAAATGGCCCATATTTCATGGATACCAGAGGACTATATCTAAACCGATGGACCCCAGATTTCAATCCTGAAATGGATGTGCCAAGTGTAGTGCCTGTATGGGTCAGATTACCCTATCTCCCTTTACACTACTAGGAAGATGAGTCAATAAAGGCCATAGAAAATTCAGTAGGAAAATATATAGATAGATGTGAACTAAAGGACAATATGCATACATGTGCCAAAATATGTGTGGAAGTGGATTTAGGAAAAGGACTCCCAGAAGCGATAAAGGTTAAGGTAGACCAATGAACACATATACAGCAGCTGGACTACGAGCAAATTCCATTCAAATGTAAGGTATATCATGAATATGGTCATTTTGCAAATAGATGTTCTACAAAAAAAAAGTGAAAATGTTGAGGAACAAGAAAATAAATGGGAGCAAGTAAAAAGAAAGAAACCCACCAACAAGAACCCCCCCCCCGCCCCACCATCTTCACAGCCCCAGGCTCAAATGAAACTTCTCACCATCTCCCTCCACTGCGCTCCCTTCACACCTTGAAAATTTGAACCCCTTTGGGCCACTGGAAGATGCTACAAATCCCCCCTCACCCAGATCCCCAACGCATTCCCACAACCCCCTTATTCTCTCCACCATCCCTTAAATCCCTCGTTCTTTTCTCACCCCCCCCCCCCCCCCCCCTCGCCCATCAGTGGTTGTTGTATTAACTAGAACCAATCCAAAGAGACCATACAATCAATGAACATAAAAAAAAAAAGCAGGCAGAAAATCCAACAAGGAAATAAGGGATTAAGCAGCAGCCAAAGAGATAGCTCTAGGTACTCACCAGGCAATGGACTCCTTCCTTGGGAAACATACAAGAAACAGTGAGAAAAATCAACAAAGAGGGAAGGGCATCACACACCAACAAACCAATAAATAATGATAGTGGTCTCTTGGAACTGTCATGGTCTGAGCACATCCTACATAGCAAATCTAGTAAGAGACATCCTAACAAAAGAAGTGTCAAACATTTTCATGATCCAGGAGACAAAAACAAACAGTCAAGAAACTGGAAAAATGATACAAAAGTTAAAAAATTATGAAGGAATAGCGCTTGAGGCAACAGGAGCCTCAGGAGGAATATGCACCCTTTGGGAAAAAAGGAAATGGAAAATCAAAAATCAAAAAATCAGCAAGCATTGGATCAAAACAAATTTAAAGGATCTCAGCACAAAGGAAAATTACAGCCTCATAAACATATATGCGCCAAATCATTATAAAGAAAAAGAACAATGTTGGAACTCAATAAAAGAAGTACTAACAGAAAGACAAAATGGGAAAATAATTTTGGGACGTGATCTAAACATGGTAAAAAAGATAGAAGAAAAATTTGGAGGGACTTATCATGTAGATTCATCAAGAGAAGCTTTGGAATAAATAATGAAGCATCACAATCTAACTGATATCCCGCCAAGTAACGGGAAATACACATGGAGCAACAAGAGAGTGGGTAATAACAATATAAAGGAGAGGTTGGACAAAATTTTAGTTCAATAAAACATAGCAGCTAATTACACCTCTGTAAAATCCAAAATTATTCATACAACAACTTCAGATCATAAGCTAGTAGCACTTATTTTGGGCAAACTGGACAATCAAGGTCCTCTTCTATTTAGATACAATTCGATCTGGGACAGCAATGAAGATTTCAGAAATCAAATCAAAGAGGGATGGGCACAAAACATTATAAGATCTACCCATTATGTATGGGAAACAAAATTGAAAAATCTGAGAGCAAAGCTAAAAATATGGGCAAGATGAGAACGAAATTAAAAAAAAAAAATAGAGCTGCAAAAAAATGGACAGCGTACAAGAAGAAAAGGAAAATAAACAGGAGGATAAGCAGGATTATTTGAAAGAAAAAGAATTATTTTGGGAAATATACAAGCAGAATAGAAAGGAAGAAGAAGACCTCAGATTGAAATCCAGATGCCTTTGGCTGAAAGCAGGGGATAAAAATATTTTCTTCTTTCACAACACAATGAAAATTAGAAGAGCTAGAAATGAGACAGCGTACAAGAAGAAAAGGAAAATAAATAGGAGGATAAGCAGGATTATTTGAAAGAAAAAGAATTGTTTTGGGAAATATACAAGCATAATAGAAAGGAAGAAGAAGAGCTCAGATTGAAATCTAGATGCCTTTGCCTGAAAGCAGGGGATAAAAATATTTTCTTCTTTCACAACACAATGAAAATTAGAAGAGATAGAAATGAGATATATCAAATTAAAGTGGATGGACAAGAAATAAAGGGAGTGGAGGAATTAAAAAAAACAGCACATAATCACTTCAAAGAGCTATTAATAGAAAATGAATAGCAAGTAGATAATGAAGATTTTCTACAACACATCAAAAAAAAATAAGTGATCAACAAAATTTGGAAATAAACAAAGAAATATCTGAAGAAGAAGTGATGGCAGCAATATGGAGTCTTCATCCAGACAAGGCTCTGGGGCCAGATGGGTTTACAATCGCCTTTTATAGGCAGCACTAGAATATCATTAAAAAATACCATGAGAATGACAAAAGATGTATTCAAAAAAAATGGAAGGAAACATAAAATCCTTATATCTGGCTCTCATTCCTAAGGATTCCAATCCAACAACTTTCAATAGATTTAGACCAATATCTCTGTAATTCCTCCTACAAAATTCTCACAAAAATCATTACCAATAGAATCAAAAGAGTTCTCCCTGAAGTAATCTCTTGAAACCAGGGCTGCTTTGTCCCAAACCGGCAAATAATTGACAATGTGATTATTGTCCAGGAAGCAATACATACTAGCATTCAAAGGAAAGATAAAGGAATTATTGTAAAGCTAGATATGGTAAATACCTTTGATAGAGTCAGCCACACATATCTAACAGCAGTTCTAAAAATGTTTGGGTTCTCTCAAGACATAATCGAGACCATATAGGCTTGCATCTCAACCCCTTGGATAACGCCACTGATAAAGGGAAGTCCCAGCAAATTCTTTCAGAGCTCAAGAGGGCTGAGACAAGGATGTCCTCTATCTCCATTTCTATATATCATAATGGTTGAAACACTAAGTGAAGCATTGGAAAATCATAGGAAAGAAAAAAATCACAGGTATCCAAATTGCAAAAGGTATCAAAAATATCAATCATTCTCTTTTTGTTGATGACACTCTTTTATTGGGAGGGGCATCAAGTATAATAGCAAGAAGATTTAAAAAAAGTTCTAGATGACTTTCTTCAGGTTTCGGAGGGCTATTAAATAACTCAAAATGTAAAATATATGGTTGGAACACTCCTTCAAGAATAATGCAGAACATCTCACAAATTCTTGAAATTCCAACACAAGTAAGATGGACGCATTTTACCTACCTAGGACTTCCATACAAAATTGGGGTATGATGTGGCTCAATATGGCAGGCAGGGTGATTATGATTAAGGCACTACTATCACCTCTTCCAATATATCAATATGTGATTATCTTGGCTCCGGCAAGTGCACACAAGTAAATGGAAATAATTATAAGAAGCTTTCTTTGGCAGGGAGGAAAGCATGAGAATAAAAAATTCAGTCTGGTAAAGTTGGATCAAGTCACACTACCATATGAACAAGGAGTTCTATCTATATGTTTACCAAGCCTAATGAATGTTGCACTAGGGATGAAAATAATATGGAGAATGATAACCGGGAGGGAAATTTGGTGGAAAAAGTCCCTCGCCACAAAATACTTGAATCATTCCATAACAAAGTCACTGACAGACATCAATCCTATGAGGCCTTGCACGCAAGTTTGGAAACTTGTAAAGAAAATAATCCCCTCAATCAGAAATCATATATCTAAAACTCTGGGAAATGGGAAATCGATGGCAATTTGGGATGGCATAATCATGGGAAAAGAGCCCCTAAATCTTTAATGGGACCTCTTTGGCATACAAAAATGGATGGTTGAAAGAGGTTTGAATACTCTTCATTCGATCTCAGCATGGGATCAGCATACTTTGCAAGAGTGGCAAATCCCAACAATCCCAATAAACTTAAAAGGACAATGGGAGAAACTAAAGCATCACCTCAAAGGGGCGGAGCCCATAAGCATCGAGGAAGAGGACAATTTTGTTTGGGACCCAAATGAAGAAGGATACACAGTCAAAACAAAGTACAAAGCACTTCAAGAATAGCAAAACCATCAAGAGTGGAGTCTCTGGAAAGGGGTTTGGAAACTGAATGTCTCCCTAAAATCAAAGCATTTACATGGACTGTTCTCAAAAGAAAAACTCTAACTACTTATAACTTTAAAAAAATAATAATAATAATAATAATAAAATAAATTCAGGGCCCATCTAGGTGCGCCATATGCTTGATAGAGGAAGATTTCATCCAGCATCTCTCCTTGGAATGCAAGATAGCTAGAGAATGTTGGAAGCTGATTACAAGCCCGCTAGAAATCAACTTAAACTTCACAAACACACTCATATTTTTATAAAGCATGGGAGACGAATTACCCCTACTCTAAAAAAAACAAGGCTACAATAATCAGGGTTTGGAAATGCCTTCCAGCAGTACTGTGTTGGCAGATTTAGCTAACTAGAAATAAAAGTATCTTCAAAGAATAAAAACCAAGAACAGGTAAAATCTTATCAAAATATGGGGTTTAGTCTCATAAATTATAAACACTAAAGGAATGTCAGTTGTGGATCACAATAATCTTCAGCAAGAGGAGAGAGATCGGATTGGCAAAGCAATATTGGAAAATATTGGGAAAGCAAGACCAAAGAAAGCTCCTACATCAAGAAATTGGAAACTAAAGATGAGCAAAAAAAGAACTTGAAGAGTGGAGAAAAAATCAAAATAGTTTCAATCTTTTTTTTTATGGGCATTAAAAAACAATCCAGGGAAAGCAGGAGCAGGTGGAGTGATAAGTGATCCTGATGGGAAAGAGATCGTCACATACAAATGGGACCTAGGAGAAACCACAAATAACAAAGCAAAAGCCTATAGTCTCTTATTATGCACAAGAATATTAAAAAAACAAGCAATTTGAGATCCTATGATAATAGGAGACTCTGCAATTGTTATTGAAGCAGTGATTAATAGTAAAAATCCTAATAATAAGACTGAACTTAAAAGGATTGTGGAGGGTCATCTTCAATCATGTTCTGAGAGAACATAATAAAGAGGTTGATATCCTCTCCAATTAGACTACAGAAAGAGAATCGGGAAGCATAAAGGAAAACAACGAAATTTATTATATCTCCATCCCATAATTTACAACATCCCTCAAGATGAAAGAGAAAAAAAAAGGAAAAAAGCATGAAGACAATCAAAAAATTAGGGAGAGTACACCAACAGATCAAAAGATATATTTGTTAACAAAGGCACTCAATTGGTACCTTCAGGAATATAAGCAAAAAAATCCAAACAAAATCTAAAAATATCCAAAGCTCACACGCCAAGGAATACAGAAATACTTTCTGCTTGAATCGATTCGATATCTGTCATATCAATGTCAAGTTACAAGAAACAAATGTGTTCATAAATTGCAGTTGAATGATCATATTCAAACACTGCAACAAGACACGCATCCTAGCGTTCATCTACAAGTCTAGTAATCTCAATGCAAGCTTAAGTAACTACACAGCGAATAGCAAAAATTCTCAGGTAGAAGTCTTCAGTTTGTTGTGTTAAACCATCAGTGAAGCAATCTCTCAATCAGGCACTTTCATACATTCGGGTCACCCGTCATCCTACTGCCAGCTCTTCGTTAGTCTCTCAGTTATCCCCAAAATCTGCAACAACAAGAAGGTTCTAGTGTCCTCTAACAAGCATTCTGATTCCGTTTCCAATAACCCCCTATGTATCCCTCCCTTGAATCGACAGAGCATTCTTTCCCATGTCATATTATCAGGGTGTCTTCCTCTTTTCAAAATCTCCATCAAATCCCTTATCTGCCTCATCACAACGCCCTCTCCACCACCCACTTAGCTTCCGGAAAAGCCTCAATGGACATCCCATCAAACAGGCTTCATAATATTTTATCAAAGCTAACCCAGTGTATCTTCTCTTGGCCAGTTTGGGCGCAGCTGTGTAATTGTGTGGCAACAAATTGCATCAGATCAAACTCTCATTTCAAGGACCGAGAAGAAGAATCTCAACAAGAGCACACACAAGGAACAAAAAAGTTACAAAAAACTCAGCGAGTCAGAGGATCAAAATGGAGTGTAATCCCATAAAAAGAGTTGAAAAAAATGATAGTTGTCCAACATGCAAGGAAAACAAGTTCATGATAGGTAGGTTCAACGCAGCACTCAAAGATTTCAGGGTAGAAATGAAAATCGAGAACATGTATAAACAGAGAGACATAGATAAGCAGAAAGCCAAAATAATAGAACTCAAAAACAAATGCAAGAAACTTGAGGAAGCTATAGACTATATCAAGTCAATCACTCGGAGCCAGCAAGGGGGAACCTTTACTCAGCAAAGCAAGAGGAGCCACCCTCAACAGGAGGATTCAGTCAACCATTTTTGGTGAAATCTTTTAATTTTATATGTATTGCAAGTTTATTTTACTTCTAGGACAGTACGTTCGGCAATACATCAAGTTAGTCAAAGGAATACATAGAAAATTGGTTTCAAGTTTAGAATTAGGGACTGCACTCCCATTTTCAGCTTTCTACTTTAATCCATTTCCCATCGAATGTAATAGGAGTTTGCTTCTCTCTTTTTTTGCAATATAATCAATACCCGACTGTGTTAAAAAAAAAGTTAAGGTGGGAAATGCAAGTTTTTATTTAATCTAAGTACACTGAATATAACGAATTATTATGTTGAGTGGCGCTCCATTTAATAGAGATGTGTAATATAATATAATGTAAATTTAAATAAATAAATAAATAATTGTTTTATTGTATATGGAGGTTTATTTATTCCTGTAGTAGAGATGTTGAAATCTAATATAATTTTGTAAGTAAATTACATAAAAATAAAAATAAATAAAAACATTAATGATGTAAATAAAAATTAAAATAAATTTATAAAAATAAAATAAAAATGGCTCATGGTATTATTCATAGTATTGAGAACTTATGGTATTCATGTGGAATATAGCCTATTCAAAGGGAAAATTAAACCAACCTAGATCCATCTTGACGTTGGATCTACAAAACATGGAGAGGAATTATCAATTGATAGGCAAATCTCTTTCAAAGTGAAAAGAGATTTGAATGATAGATTCGAAGTTAAGATGGATCTAAGCTAATGGTAAAGATGTGTAAAGTAATGTAATGTAAAAGTTAAAATAAAAATAAATTATTATTATTATTAATTTTTATTTCATAATTAAGGTAACTTGACTTGTCAGTGGTTTTTGAGCGCTAAGTTTATGAGAACCCAGAGTATCAAAAAAATATAATATTTAAAAAATATATATAAACAAAAATATATATAATTATTAATTAAAATAAAATTGAGGTAATGCTAAATTAGTCAATTTACTGTTATGTTAGGTAAACATTTTGACTCCACTTGAAAACCCATTGATTCTAACTAGTTTTCAGATTATTCAAATAGTCATGAAAACGCATTTTTCCCAATGTATTTGTCTATATTGTAGTCTATTTAAAGTAGTAAAATTCAAATGAATTTCCCACAGGTAAAAATAACCAAATTTGTTGTGCCAAATTTTAGATTTGAATCTTTGTGTGAGAGCTATATATAGACATAGAAGACTCATTGATAGACTTTGTCAAGGGAATCTATTAGGATTAGGACCTTCACTTGTGAATATTGGTAAAGGTGAGTCTTCCCTACACAGCACCAAAAAACATGGGTTATGCATTGTGCTATTTCATGTTAATTGTATTTTTCTAAATGTAATTCAAATCTAACATGTAATTTACTTTAAATGGATTTGGATGGCAATAATGAATATCAGTTTTTAAGGAGTGTGAGGTTTATAACTTGTATGTGTCATTTGTGTTTTAATCATTAATCTCCATTTCAAATCCAATGATGTATATGTTTTCTGCAATTAATTTAAGGATTGTAAGTGCAGATATTAAATGGATTGGGTGCATTTAATTCTTTTATTTTCATTTCATATACAGTGCTTTTATTGCAAGTTGGCACAAAAATTCGATCTCGGAGGATTGAATTTCAACCTAGTTAAAGTAAGTGATTCAAGTCTCTTGTCCACAAGATGTAACCCTATAGACCCTTACCTGTCAGAATAGTTCAATCTATTATACCCCTTCCCAGCAAAATCCAACCCAAACTTCCTTAAGTGTACTGATTAAATACCCAACAAGCCATTGCAAATTCTAGAAAAACTTTGTTAGAGAAGTCGAACAAAATAAGGATAATTGCTTTTCCTTGCACTGACTCTAAATTCCAAAATTCCATGCAGGTAAGGATCTCTTGAGTTGGATGAGTTTAGATAGCCCTATGTACGTTCCCCGAGAAGAAACCTTATCCAAATCAGATCGATAAGATTAGTAGGAGCTATCCATACTTACAAACTAGCAAAGGGTAAACATGTTTCCCCTACAAGAATGTTTTTAATCAAAGTGCTTTGAAACTGACAAGTGCTTTGAAATTGACCAAGTATAGGAACATCAATAAATAGTGGTTTAAATGGATGGCTATTTAGTCGTTTAAAACAATTTTTATGAGGACATGGCAAATAATGGGTGTATAATTTTGGAGTATCATGTTTATTTTTATGTGATACACAAAATAAATAATTTTTTAATAATGTATATATATAATCATAGTGAAGTAAAAATTAAAAAGTATATAATTTAATAAGAATTTAGTCTTAATAGTTTAACATCTTTTTTTGTCTTGTCAAGTATCACTAGTCAATGTAAATAGTCTTAGAGAATTATTGTAAATCGCTTAAAGTTGATTCTGTCCCAAAACATTTTAAAGGAGCAATTTGTCTTTCTCGATGATAGGCAAATCCATGAGGCCATTGGAGTGGCGCGGGAAAGTCTCCACGGTTTGAAAACCAAAAAATTGAAGGCTATGGTTCTCAAGATTGACCTGTCAAAACATATGATTGATCTAATTGGTTGTATCTCAAAATGTTATTAACTCACTTGGGATTTGATATAAATTTTATTAACTAGGTGATGTGTTGTATCACGTCTATGACTTTTGTTTTTTTAATAAATGGTTCTGCTACAGATTATTTTTTATGTGGAAAGGGGATTCTGTTGGAAAATGTAACTAGATTCGATTTTTTTCATGAGTCATCTTATAATGTACTTGTAAAAAGAATAAAGAAAATAAGTTTTATTATTATTATTGTGACTTATTAAAGCATCGGTTTCATGCTTGGGTCAACGTGTCTTAGGGACTTAGATGTCTTGTTTTATATTTTTGATGTTTTATAATTTATAAGTTTTAACATATTTTTGGAAAAGGCATTTTTTGTTTTTATAAGTTTATAGGTATCCCTCAAGCTTTGGAGGGAGTCACTAACAACTCCCAAAGATAATTATCTCATCTCCTTTGAGTTTTTGGTTTCATTTACGCATTCAATTTTGATTATATTAGATACTACTCGCCATTCTCCCTCTATTGTCTTGATTATGAAGCCATCTACTATATCCTCAAGGAGTATGGAAGGAAGCCTAAAATTACAAAAACATTGACTATAGTAAATGTTTATTCATTTGACAATATGTTACTAACATTGTTGTGTCTAGCTATATTGAATCATATCGATTCTTATTTTGGGTAACTCCTCACTTGATAAATCTACCCCACTCCTATTCTTAACTGGTTTTATAGAACCCTAGACAGGTTTTCTGGAAAACCCTAACCTAAGGGTATGCTAATGTGAATATATGAAACCCTAAACTACTTGGGGATATTGTGAAATGTTATTTGAAGTTTTATTGATGATGTCATGTTTGGGATTTTAATATGATCAGGAAAACCTAACTTACAATTAAATGATAAGGTCTAATAAAGTCTAAAATCCTGAACCTTTTGTAGTTTTGGTAAATTTTTGGTTTGTTATGTACCTATATTGAAACCCTAAATCATTAAGATTTGGTGGAATGTGTGAGCAAGACCTTTATAATGTCTTAGAAATGATTTCCTTAGTATGCGTTTTTGGGTCTTGATCAAACCCTAGTCTAATCATGTTTGTTGTATGTTTAACTCTTATTTGATATTTTATAAAGTTGGTTTAGGTCAAAACAAGTCTAATTTATTAATGTTGTCAGACATACGATATGCTTATGCAAGGGAATGAATTCCTAGATGTGTTGACCTAGATATTGATGGCCATAAATCTTAGGATTTAATATAAGTCTAAGATTCTAGGATGATAATATTTGGAAATCTAGGATTTTGCAGCCAAACCCTAGTAATAGCTAAAATCTCTAGTATGTGTGATATAACAATCTGAGATCTATTTTGATATAATGATTATTGAGATTATGAAAATGAAATTATAGGTTTTTGGAGTTAAACCTTAGTAGAAATTAAAAAATCTCTAATGTGTGATGACAGTATGATGATTTGAGATTTGTGTAAGATCGTTGAAATCTGAGTTTTAGTTGTGTTTAATGGTTGATTAAAAATCTAGGGACTGCAATTAACCCTAGTGGAAGTTGGTCATTTTAATTACTAAGCTATGATTGATTTTCATTGATTCTCTTGTATGAAATCTAGGATTTGTATGAAACCCAAGTGTAAAGTCTAACATATGAATTCTAAAAATTGTTAAATGCCTTACAAATCTATATTTGTTTGCATTGTTTCTAGGGTTTGTTATATGTTGTAGTAAGGTATGTTACAGCTTTCAGTGCAATAATTTTATTGTCATTGGTCCAACATCCCTAGTGGATGTGGTAAAACTAGCTAATGTATCTTTTATTCGATAGTTGATCCAAAAGATCAGTTTAGCGCTCAAAATTCAAAGTGCTAAAAATGCTCTAAAATTATACCTTTCAAAGATACAATATTTATTTCCTGTTTTGATATCTGATATATAGTTTAGATTTTTAATATTTGGTCTAAATTCTTTAAATTTATTTATTGAAAATGATGTTAATTATTATAATCATAAAAAATTAGAGAATTTGTGGTTGGTTGATACTTTAAATTTCTTTATTGTTAATAGAGTAACCTAATTTTTTGTTATCTAACCTTTCTACAGGGAAAGAATTAAGACTACAAGCTACGTTAAAAGAGTATACAAAGCATATATAGTGAAAGATGTTCGATTTCCATTTCTCAAAACCATATCAAGGACTTTTTAAACACCAATTCAATTTTATCTAAATTTAATTATCATTATTTTTGCATATATCCTAACGAGCAAATAAGAAATATCATTTTTTATTTCCTCTTCTAAAATGTCATTTTCCAATTAGCATTTAAATCAAAGTAGTGAAAACCGTCAAATAAAATACACAAATTCATATGGGGTTAAAGCAAAGGACGAATTCATGTTGAAAGGCACTTTATTGGAAACTATCATATATTTATAACTATATTATTTTAAAAATTAGTCATAACTAGTATAGATTTATGATTTATTTTAAGTATTTATTTAATATAAGTCAAGATATCAATTTTGTTTCCATGTATTGAAATATTTTATTGATAATACATTCAATATTTTATTAAATATACAAAATTAAGATATATTTTTTAACTTAGGATAGATCTTCAAATAATTTATTTAAATCTTTATTATAGTTCACATTTCTTTTTTATTTAGAAAATATTTTATTTTTATTTTAAGAGGGATACATGCCAATTCCACGTTAAACCCAGAGAAACTTATACATCCCCTCAAAAAAACATAAGCCAATTTAATTAAAATGGAAAAAAAGGCATAAATACTTTGGAAATAAATCTCCACCTTTGATTTGTATACCACTAAAATATTCTAGAATATTCTATGGAAGTTAAATCTCTATCTTCCTGCTAATAATTATTAATATTTAAATTAAATTATAAAAGCCTTATTTTAAAATAAACATGTCTATCAACATAATTATAACATTTCACAACCATAATCATAAAAACCCAAAATGTTGCAGTTTTACTCGAGAGACTTCGAATTATCATTGTTGCCCGCACCCTGCTCTGCCTCCTCTACTTCATCCAACCGCGCGGTTGCCTTGGCCTTCGGCGTCCCACCATGGCCCCTTCAGATGCTTCACCGGAGGTGGCTGATCCTCAACAAGCTTTCTCTGATCTAGTTAAGTCTTTGCCTCCACAATGCCCTCATCCAGTCGTATCCAAGTTCATTAAAAAGCTAGATGTGTTACAAGAAGTTAACTTACCTCCAACCCTTCCCCGCATGGCTACCCTTTCACTAGCAGAAAAAGGACTCATTGGGCAATTCACGAACCTCTGGCCTCTCCAAAGATTGTGCAAAGATGGGTTGAAAGGAACTGGTCCGACAAAATTCAAGGCAAAATATCCATTAGATTTTGTGGGAAGGGGTACTTTAACTTTCATTTTGAATCTAAAGAAGATAAGAACTTTATCTTCAGGAACGGGCCCTATTTCATGGATTCCAGAGCCCTGTATCTCAATAAATGGACCCCAGATTTTGACCCTGAACTAGATGTTCCCAATGTTGTTCCAGTTTGAGTTCGGCTCCCCCACCTCCCTCTTCATTGCTGAGGAGATGAATCGGTTCAAGCAATCAGGAACGCAATTTGCAAATACATTAATCGCAGCAAGCCAAAAGATAATATGCAAGCCTGTGCGCGGATTTCTGTTTAAGTGGACCTTGGCAAAGGCCTCCCCGAAGCCATCAAACTCAAAGTGGACAATTGGAGCCATATTCAGCAGCTGGATTAAGAGAAAATTCCATTCAAAAAAGTATGTCATGAATATGGCCATTTTGTCAATCAATGTACTAAACTTGTTGATGTTGAGAATAGCTCACAAGAAGAACAATGGGAAATAGTTAAGAAAAAGAAGTCGGCTTCCATGTCTAAAGCTCCTCCTGAAACAAACCCACCAACCTCTAATGCAGCTCGCCCCTCTTCTTCCTCCCCTTCCTTATCTTCTCTTCTCCCCTCTCAACCTTCGACCCCTTCTTCATCCAATCCTTCCCTTGTTTTATCCCCCCCCTGAAATTCCCCCCCAAGATCCCTATCCCCCTCCTTTGATCCAATCAGATGCCACTAAACCCTCTCCTCCTCTGGTTATCTCCTCTCAAACTTCCCTTAATCCTCCCCTTATCAAGATTACCAAGAGTTCCTCCAAAGATCATGGAGCTACCAGTTATTCATATAAGAAACCTACGTCGAGTAGGAAATTTGTAAAGCAACATAGAGGCAAGAGTGCACAAAAAGATATAGCAATGGGTATTCATAACCCCATAGAATCTTAATTCTAGGGCAATATGATAAAGAGACAGTGCACAAAGACCAAGGGGGGCAAGCACCTCTTCATACCCCACATACCCAATGATAAAAGTGTTGTCTTGGAATAGTAAGGGACTAGGGCACCCCTCCAAAGTTACAGCCCGAAGAGATCTTATTCACTATGAGAAACCAGAAATCTTTTTATTACATGAAACAAAGCAAGGCTAGCATGAAATGATTGAAATTATTGAACAGCAATACAAAGGAAGCATTAGTGAATCAAGAGGAGCCTCCGAAAGAATTGCAACTCTCTGGAATCACAACACATGGAACTATAGATTGGAAACTGTCAATCGGCACTAGATGAACACTGTTTTAGAAAACAAGGTAGATAACTAAATTATAGTCATTTATAATATCTACGTTCCTAATCATTTCAGAGATAAGGAGTGTTGTTGAAATGATCTTAAAGCCAGCATAGATGCAAGAGAAATGAGGAGACATCATTTTTGGGGGAGACTTCAATCTTATTCTCCATGCCAATGAGAAATGAGGAGGTAGTTTCTCCCCTAATCCCTAAAGAACCCACTCAGAAAACATTATGCAAGACCATCATCTCTCCTCCTCTGTTAAGTCTGCCAGCGTCCTTCCTTTTTCAGCTTCTAACCATTATCCTATAACTCTCACTCTAGAAACCCACTGCTCTCTCGGACCCATTCCTTTTAAGTACAACTCCCTTTGGAACTATATTCCAACAGTCAAAGAGATTGTACAAAACACTTGGAACCAGCGTATTGAAGGGTCCCTTGGTTTCATTTGGGAAACCAAACTAAGAAAAATCAAGTAGGTTATAAAACAATGGACAAAAACTAGTTATAAGGAGCCCGAGAAGATCAAAAAAGAGATCAAGAACAATCTAGATTGTATTCAAAGAACAATAGAAGAGCATGGCCTCTCCCAAGAGAACAAAGAGCAAGAAAGCAATCTCTATGTACAGATGTGCCATGCAAATAGAGAAAAGGAATTACAATGGAGAATAAAGTCGAAGCAACTTTGGTAGCAAGGGAGAGATAAAAACTCGGCATTTTTTCGCAAGCAAACCACCGCTCAAAAAATAAGGAACAATGTAAGCTCTATCTTGGATGTTGAGGGTAATCGACAAAACACACAAGATGCCATTCAAATGCTTGCCACAGACCATTACGGAGATCTCCCAGCTAAAACAAAAGAAAAAGAGGACTATATAGATCTGCTACAATATCTTCCTACTGGGATCAGCAAGAAAATAAATGACAGCTTGAACAAGGAGATTGATGAGGAAGAGATAAAACACTCCAGTCTGATAAAGCTCCAAGCCCAGATGGCTTTCCAATCTGTTTCTATTGAGCCTTTTGGGGAGTTCATCAAAAAAAACTTGACCAAAATGCTCAAATGGGTCCAACAAAAGGGTAAAATTGAAGGTTACACCAATGCCACTCATCTTGCTCTCATTCCCAAAGAAAATCGACCCTCCTCATTTACTCAATTCCGGCCCATCTCCCTCTACAACTCTTCTTACAAAACCCTGACCAAAATCCTTGCTTCTCACCTTAAATCCTTTCTCCCTTCTTTAATCTCTGAAAACCAAGGTGGGTTCTTGGCCAATAGACAAATCACTTATTCTATCCTCCTCGTTCAAGAAGCTATTCATTCGAGTCAATCTAGAAATGAGAAAGGGTTTATTCTTAAACTCGATTTGGCTAATGCTTTCGACAAAGTAAGGCACTCCTTCCTTCTCGTTGTTCTAAAGAAGATGGAATTTGATGCGGTCTTTTTAAACCTCATCAAAGCTTGCATTTCTGGGCCCTGGATCTCCCCTCTTATTAATCGCAGACCGGGAAATGCTTTCCAATCATCCTGAAGTCTTAGACAAGATTGTCGTCTTTCACCTTATCTTTTTATTTTGATGACTAAATCCTTTGGCAAAGCGTTGGATTTCAATTAGAGGGTTGGCCTCATCACAGGCATTAAATTTGGGAATGGAGTTAAAAATATTGCTCACTCACAATTTGTTGATGACACCTTGTTAATTAGAGGAGCTTCCATTATAATAGCCCGACGCTTCAATTTTCTTTTAGATAAATATATGATATACTCTGATGGATTGGTCAATCAGCGGAAAAGTTGCATTTATGGAAGGAATACTACAGCGCAAGTCCTTCAAAATATTGCCAATACTTTTGGAGTACCTTACAACTATGATTGGACTCATTTCACCTATTTGAGCATGCCAGTGAGTGTAAGCCCTTTGAAGGCAGAAGTTTGAGATAGTGTTATTAACAAGATGAAGAGAAAAGTGCAGCAATGAGGCTCCATTTGGTTCAACCGAGTTGGTAGTCTCATCCTCCCAAATCAGGTATTTCTTCTCTGCCTTTATATCAATTCTCTCTCCATCAAGCTCCAACCTCTTTTCACTATAAAATGGAAGTCATCCTCTGCCAATTCCTTTGGCAAGAAAGGACAAATGACAAAAAGAAATTCAATTTGGTTAATTGGAAGCAAGTCATTCAATCCCAAGACCGAAGAAGTCTTGGAATCAAATCTCCCAAATTCCTCAATCTAGCATTTACAGGCAAAATTGCTTGAAGACTTATAACTAGTCTTTCTGCCTAATGGAAAAGGGTGATGGAAGTTAAATATTTAAACTTCCCAAGGCAGCAGCTTCTTGATCAAGATATTCCTAATAGAGACTCTTCTAAAATTTGGCATTTATGCAAAAGAGCAATTCCTTTCATGACTCAAAACACTTTTAGAGTCCCCAAGGGAGGCGCTGATATTAATATTGGATCTGATAAAATTATGGGTCGGCAAACAATAAACTGTTATGATAGAGTCAATCCTATTCTCTCTTTTTTTTATAGCATAGCCATCCATGACTTGGATCAGATTTCCTAATGGAATCCCCAATCCCAATTATGGTTAGGACGGTCATTTCCAACCATTCCCAATAATCTCAACGCAAGTTTCTATGTTCTTCAATCTCATCTTCATAGTATAGCTCTTATAAAAAAGAATGATTTAGATGGATTTCGTTGGGACCCATCTAGATCTAAATACACTATCCAAGCTGCCCATCAGAACATCTGCAACAGTAACCATCCCACGCCCATATGGAATCACTGGAAAACAGTTTGGAAATCTGAGACCCTTCCTAAATTTAAATTCTTCCTCTGGACTCTTCTTAAGGGGAAAATCCTTACTACAGAAAATTTGCAAAAACAAGACATCAGTGGCCCTTCTCGCTGTCCCAATTGCCAAGCTGCCGAAGAATCCAATCAACATCTCTTCATTGCCTGTCCCTTTGCTATCACTTGCTGGAAAAAATTATCCTACACTGACATTGGAATAATCAGGACTCCATAGGAGAAGTTTTACATCAATGGAAAAAAATTATCCATGGCAGCAAAAGAAGAATAACATAGTTAAAAGGATTTGGGATACCCTCCCTTACACTGTGTTGTAAAACATTTGGCTGACTAGAAACCGCAAAGTACTCAAGGACAAGGAATCGACCATAAGAAATCTCTGCAACAAGGCAAAAAACCTCTCTCTAAAAACCATCTCTGTTAAAAACCAAAAAAACATAGATATCACTAAACTCAGCATTGAAGAGCGAAATTTTATTGGTTACCTACTGGACAAAAACAACAATAACCAGATTGGCAATACCGCTAGCAACAGGCATAGCAATGGGAAATTAAATTAAAAGAAGAAGAATTTGCAATATGGCTCAAAAATTGCAACAGTTATTATCTCTTTTTATGGTGCTTCAAAGTCAAATCCTGGAATTACAAACGCTGAAAGAGTAATTTTCAACGTCAACAAGGATCACATAGTCTCTTATGAATGGAGACTTGAGCACATATCCAACAATAGGGCAAAAGCTTTGGCCCTATATTGGGGACTCATCCAACTCAATAAACTTGGTATAGTTATAGCGTTGATTTTCGAAGACTCGGTGATAGTCATCAGCCTAATGGCTCAGAACAAAAAATCTCCCAACATTCTCCTCCAACAGAGCATTAACAGATGTCAAATTTTGGACCAATCAATGACAAACTTGCGTTTTCTCCATATCCTACGCACCCTCAACAAAGACGCTGACTTCCACGCCAACAGAGTTTGTACCAGGCCAAACATTGGACAACCTTCTTTGCAATGCAGTGGAAACTCAACACTATTTATCATGACAAAGAATTATTTTTGTTCAATCAAATATGCAGCAAATTCGAGAATCCTGACATCTGGAATTGGTCAAAGATTTTTCAGATCGGTTTCAAGGCCAAAATCTGCATTGAGATCCAACATCTCTTAGAAAATCTCATATACATGCTAGCAATCATTCAATCAGCGAATTTATTTCTAATCGCCCATCCCTCCTTGACTCTGTCGGTCCCCTCCCGTGATCTCTCTCACCTCTCCTCTATATGCCCCCCCTTCCTTCCATTCTCGCTCCATGTCATCTCCCTTTCCTGTCGTCCTAAGTCCCCGATCTGATCTCTCCTCCCTGTTTCCCTCGCTTCTCTCTTTCACTAATGCCTCTCAACTAATCCCCGAACTTCTGGTCTCTCCCCAAGTACAACACTTCTCATTCGTTCCCCAGTTTATTCAGCACTCTCAACATCATCCTCTAACTGCAACAATGGTGATGAGCGAGCACTGTCTCAATTGCGTTAACCTCCAAAACGAGCTGGAGCAAATACGTGTCCACCAGAGGATCTTAGATGCTAAGATTGACAATCAATTCACTGCAAGAGCAATTCAATCAACTCTCAAATAAGTGCAATCACGTTGAAGAAACCATTGAAATTCTGAAATATATGATGGAAAAGAGAAATGCAATACCCACAAGCTCATCAAGCATCAAGCAAGCTAGTGTTGGTGACCAACTTGAAGAATTTACCTCTCAGCAAATCAACCACATCAATATAAATTGATTATGTTTTGTAAATATTATTTTCTATTGTTCCAGTTTGTTAAGATTTATTTTTGTTCATTTTTTTCAAAAGCCCAAAAGGCAAGATCAAAGAAGAATTTTATCTAGCTTGTAACTCCTCTCTTTACTCTTCATGGCATAACATTATGTACTTCAGGAGTTCAGCGACCTTACTTTTTTCTGAAATATAATACAGCAACCGACTATATTAAAAAAAACCCAAACTTTAAAATCGACCCCTAACACAATATAATAGCATATTTTTACCTAACTTAAAATCACAACTTGTTTGAAACCATGGCATTAACAAACTAGTATCATTGCAATTAAAATCAAAAAATCAACCACCAGATTAAAAAGTTGTGCTAACAATAATACATTTTATTCAAATATGAAATCACTAAAACCATGGCCTTAACAAACTAGTATCATTGCAACCAAAATCTAAAAATCAACCGCAGAGTGAAAAATTCTGCGAATAATAACACATTTTTTTGGAACATGTAATTACAACAAAATTGAAAAATTCTGCTAACAATAACACATTTTTTTGGAACAAGAAATTACAACAGAACTTTAGCCCATAACCTAAAAAATAGTGATATTACAAACAAAACCATAAAATCAGCATTTCTGCCAAAAATCACTATTTTTTAATGTCTTTTCAATAATATTTTTTCAAGCCCACTTGATCGACAGCCCTCCATTGTGTACTAGGTGATCTAAAGCCCTAGCGATATGTACATGAGGCCATTGTGTACCAGGTGAGACGAGCGAAAGGAAATAAGAAATACCACAATCAATGTAGAGATGATGAATCAAAATGGTGTCGGCGTTAAGGGGTACACGTGTCTACTACTTTTTATACTTTTTCAATGTTGACATATAAATATATTTGCGAAATAAGAGAATAGCTCATACTTGTTAATATAAATGTCTAAAATATGTAGTTGAATACATGCAATGTACTAGACCAATAATAGCTTATACTTGTTAATATAAATGTCTAAAATATGTAGTTGGATATATGCAATGTAATAGACCATGCATTTCAAAAATTGTGACCATAACAGGGGGTTGTGTTCATCATTTATGTACCAATGGACTACCCACTATCAAGATTGGTTTGTTGTGTACAAACCAATTCAAGGATCAATCGATTATAATGAGGAGCTCATAGTTATCTTAATATGGAGATCAATATGATGGAGAAGTTGCATGCCTACACACAATACACTTTAGTAGAAAATAAATAAATTGGTGTGACAACATTCATGGAGTAAAGAAAGTGAAAGCAATAGTGGTAGCGGACTTCAAAGGAGGAGAAAAGCCTACACACAATGCACTTTAGTAGAAAATAAATTGGTGTGACAACATTCATAGAGTAAAGAAAGTGATGGAAATAGCATACATTGTATGCACTTATAAGCTATCGTTTTATGATGAGTTTTGATGTACAAATTGAAAATATGTATATGGATCATTATCATGTTAATAATAATAAAAATTGGACTGAAAACCATTCAGACCTATTTATCCATCAACAAGAGGAATTGTCAAAACACAACATACATTTTAAACATGTTAAAAACACTAACTGAAAATATAAACTTTTCACATTTTCTTGACCTGCAAATAAAAATCGAAAGCCATGTTGTACTAACCATGTTAAAAAGCCCAAATTTGAGAAGTTAACCAAACTGAATTGAAATGGAATGGATAACCAACCCGCATTGTTAAATGCTTCGTTTGCTTGGCAATTAACTTACCTTCGTGAAGATTTCGTGCGAAAAAGCACCGCATATCAAGTCTAGGAAGCTGCAGTTAGGTACTGTGATAAATGCTTTTGATGACAGCGTACCTTTCGCCGATCAAAATCATACTAAAAATAAATGTAAATCTTGAAAAACAAATTTATCGTTGAGATCGAAATTATTAGACTTGGATGGATCGTAAATAGTCATATCGCTTGTAAAAGAAATTTCATCAAACAATGAATTTGGCAGATGGTATTGCCTGATCTTTACAGTGCTAATTCAAGGACAGAAAGTAACTGCAAAGAGAAATCTAAGAAGATGAAAAGATGGCTGAAAGACAACCAAAGAAGTTGAAAAGATGGCTTAAAGGCACAACGGAAGCCATCATGTCGAATCCAGAAAACACCCATTTGATATCCAGGACATATATAGAGACAACACAAAATACAGCACGCCTGTTCAAGAATAATACCCACTTGCATACAGTACAATTTAACTCCGATATTAAACGATTTTACTAAATTTCAGACCGCGATCCACAATCGCATGAGGCAACAATGTTCATTCACACATAACAGAAACTATTTAATTAACCTCTGACTTCAGAGTTAGCCAGCTTATTTCAGGTTGAATTTAGTTTAAACAGACTATGTAGTAAAATGGTTAAATCTACTATATCTACCAGTAAAGTGGTGAAAAGTATACAGCATAATACAAAAACAAACCAACAGAAAATACATTCATCTGTGTCTTGCAGTCATGCTTTACTTTGACATCATGACTATCCCTGGAGTGTTTTGCAGCCTACTTCTACATGGAAATCATTACTTTGCTCTGCCCAAACATCATTTTATGAAAGTCAACCATGATTTACTTGTATAAAAATTATTCTTAAGACTGAAAGCCTGAATTATGTCAGTTGCTTTTCCTGAACGAGGTCAAAAAAGTTCATTTGTAAGCCGATAAAAAATGTAAGGGAAAAATCTAATAAAGTCCATCCTAGCAATGTCACCTATATTGCTGCGAAAGCTAAGAAAATGAACAGAAAGCATGGAGTACGTACAGGAGACCAAAATTTCTGCGGATATGAATATATTGGTAGGCCTACATATTAATAAATATGGAGCAAACTGTCTTCAAAAAGAATGAAATTAATCCTTATAATGTAAGTTATAATGCTGCCAAAGCTAAGCACATGCCGAGAACAGAATCCATAAAGGATACATAAAGTACAGATGATCTGAATACATAACTTTTCCCAAACTAACAAAAACACCATGTCACTTGTATCCAGTCAAGTCCAAAACACCAATGCTCTGCTTTGCAGCCTCGGTAGCTCAACTCCACTTAAGTCGCCAAACAAGTCAGAAGACTACTCTGCTAAGAAAGAAAATGAATCAGGCTACGTCAGGTTCAATAATTTAATAACATTTTCTGCTTGTTTATATCGTACAGAAAAATTATCTTGGAGGCATCAAAACTAAACACAATTATATTGAATACAATAAATACAAAACCGTGTATGATTGCCAAGGCACTCCCAGAGCCCATCTGGAAAAGAGATATCACATAACGTCTGCAGCACTAATAATCTAAGTTGCATTGGCTTCAGGAACATGGGAAAAAGCGGGTAGGGAGAGCAAATATTCATAAAATGGAATGCACACCTCCAAAATTCAGGGGATATCAATAATATTTATATATATAATATTCACCAAAAAACATGAATGATGAAACATTGAAGGAGAATTAAACATCCGACTGGCAATCACGATATCAAAAATATGAAATTTAAATATCATAATACAGCAAAATGTCCAAACAGAAATCACGGAAGTGAATAAGGTGTGGAGTGCAAGTTAGAGTAGCCCTCTTACTGCTTAGGCATTTACCCACCAGTCCCCAAGCTCCCAGCATGATTTTCTAGGATCATGGATCATGGGAACAGCCCCTTCGAAATATATATATTCCAGACCGGAACCCCAATAGCATTCTTATGCCATTCCAAAGTTCACAAAATGCAGGATTGGAAGGTACATCAATTTTGTAAAGAAGACACATCTAGTGCAAAAATATAGGGAAAAGAATAAATCAACTGTTAGATCTAATGTCAAAATTTCAATCCAAGATTGGATATCTAAAAATAATGATTCTTAACTTCAGTTTTTTTATAAAAAACAAGATCCATCTTAATCACAGATCCAGATCCAATCCATCTTAATCCCATATCTTTTAAATTATACGGTCATATCCTTACATTACAAGGATTTTAACATGACTTCAGATCTTTAAATTACAAGGATTTTAACATAACTTTTTTATTCATCTTAATGGTTAATAAACCAATGTTAAAATAAATCTAAGATACATAAGGCTTTCCCTCAGTACTTAATTGATCTAATATTAAAATGAATCTATGTTAGTAAAAACTAATCAACTTTTGATCCGTAATTAAAACGGATCTAATATTAAAATGAATCTATGTTAGTAAAAACCAATCAATTTTTGATCCATAATTAAAACGAATCTATGTTAGTAGAAACCAAACCATGAAAATGGAGACCAAGCAAACCCAAATACGAAAAACTACGAAAAATGCTGGAATAAAACGAACAGCCATCAAAATTGCTTAGATCCACCAGGAGTAAATTATTGTCCATACTTCCCAAGGAAGCGCCAATATGAATCAACAAGCAAACCCAAATACGAAAAACTACGAAAAATGCTGGAATAAAACGAACAGCCATCAAAATTGGTTAGATCCACCAAGAGTAAATTATTGTCCATACTTCCCAAGGAAGCGCCAACATGAATCAAGTTTCTTTCCTCTATTTTAAACTTTTTTCATGATAGCTTTACAGATAATAAGCATAATTTAATTTGGGAAAAAAAATGACCCAGGGTTTCAAACTTTTTCCTGGTGAACCTATATAAACTTTCAAGGTCTTTAAGATATGAGTAACAGCAATATCCCTTCTAATCAGCTATGTCCAAATGAAACACATATGGCAAAATTATAAGCCCTAATTTATATCATTTCCCATTATTGATATAACCCTTAGAAACCCTAGCATGGCCCTTTTAACTATTTTTCATAGACTTCAGAGGAAGTAAAAAAACAATTTGAAAGACAAACGTACCTCAAACATGGCTAACCACCGGGGGCTGGGATCCTCCACCACCGAGGAAGGACAAGAATCCGACCGCCGGCTCCTGCTCGTCCAAAAACAGATCTTCAGGAACCCTAAATGCACCATGCGCGCAAACGATCCCCAATCCAACCATAAGAGCCGAGATGAGCAATGACCCAACGTTCGTCAGAAACACGACAACAATGGTGAGCACCGTCATGATCCCGAGAACCTCCCTGTCACTGTAGGTCCTGTTGAGTAGCACCAGGGGCTCCGTCCTGAGAAGATAAAGGAAGATCCAGCCCCCCAGCAGAGCGACAAGGAGGAACAATGATACAGGGTGCGAAACGAGGCTAAAGGCCAACACCCCGCAGAGAAGCAGCAGGTAATTGACACGGAAATACGTCCAGTTCTTGCGGATCCTGCTGCTCGCCTCCGCCAGCGACTCCGGCTTCGTCAAGGCGCTCCGATCCACCATCTCCAGCCATGGCCTCCGCTGCGACAGGGCATTGCGGGCACCTTCCGAGATCCGGGCTAAGAAGGCTCGAGCCGCGGGTGTCGCGGCAACGCCTTGCGGTGCTGAAATCGGGAGGGTATTCTGTGTTGCCATCGCTTCTCTGCTATCCCCAATTCCAATTCCAATTACAGCATTCTACGGAAAGACCCCCAACAATTATATTGTGCAGAAGCACGAACGCGAACAGTCGATCCCGTTTGTTGTGCGAAGTTTCTGCTTCTTCTGGTTTCTTCCGCGTATGATTCCCGTTTGGGGCAGCGAGGTGGTCTATATATAGAATCTATGTCAAAATGCCGACCATCTCGTCATTCATGGGCCAGATTTTTAAATTAAATTTGGTTTTGAACAAAATTCCTTACCGATGGCTTCTTTAAAACTGTAATTATTTTTTCATTAAATTATGAAATGGTCATGATTCCGAACGTTATAAATATCAACTTCAAAAGCAAGTCAGAATATGACCTTGCACCTTTCGTGAGAATCTACACCTTAACTAACTCAAGGAGTCATGCTTAGGCTTAAATTTTTGGGGATATTAATTGGTATAAATAACTGACCTTGGGCTTAAATTTTTTGGGATATTACTTGGTATAAATAATTTAATAGGGATATGTGGGTTAGTGATTTATTTTTTATTTTTTTTAGTTGTTTTTAAGTGTTATTTTTTTGGAGTTTTTAGTGGATTTCTAGTCACAATATAGTGAAGAGCTTTGGAGAGAATTAAGGAGGTGACTTCTCAATAGCAGAGGTGCATTAATGACACGAGCTCAACCAATTGAGCTAACTTCGAGGCTATTGTATATGCTAGAATTATATATAATATTTTTTAGTTTATTTTAAAAATATATTGTAATGGGTTTAATTTGGATATTTAAAAAAATTGAAATGTTTTTATCTTTTTGAGTTGAGTTGTTAGTTAGGTGATTTTTATTTATATGTTTGTTTCGAAGATTAATTTGTCGTTGTAAATTGTTGTATTTTGTGGATAAAATTATAGTTAGTTATTTAATTTTCTTTTAAATTGTGTGGAGGAAATGCTCTCCAACTTAATTGGTTAGAGATGTAATGTTTAAACATTTTGACTCAGTGCAATAAAACAAAATTAATTAATTTAAAATACAATTTTAAAAGTAAAATAAATAAAATAAAAATCATAAAATTCACCAACTCATGGTTTTTTTCCCATGATATTCTTCTCTAATGTGGCATGTCTAAAGATTAATAATTAAACCAACCTAGATCCATTTAGCATGATCAAATCTCTTTTCACTTTAAAAGAGGTTTGCACTTCAAAAGAGATATTTGATAGGTCCAGAGTTAAAATGAGTTAAGCTGATAGTAAAAATATGATAATATTAAAAGTTTTTATGGACTTGGAATTCTTGATTGAATTTTCAATTAATTAGATCATTTAAAATTGGATGAAATATTTAACAACTTAGAAAACTTAAATCATAGTATAACTTTGATTATATTTAAGATATTTGTCAAATTTTCGATTAAAAATATATATTTTTATATAAAGTAAGTTTATTAGATAAACCAATTTAATCATAAATTATTTTAAACTCAAATAATTATTAATCATAATAATTCTCTCAATATAATATTTAACATATAATATTTAATCATATATAATTCTCAACAGATTTGATCTCTTAGCTTTTTGTAGATCCGTAGTTAATATGGATGTAGTTATTTTAATTATTAATTATTATTATTATTTATTTTATTTTATTCTATTTTTTGAAATTTGAACGAAGTGTCCCCGATGGAGTGAGAATCCCAGAGCACATGGTCACTGAGTCCCATGATCATTAATAGCTCACATGCCAGCAGAGAACTGGCCTCCCAGTCCTTTCATCTGAACTGGTGTAACGGTAGGTGTAATTACTATTGTAAATGCAATCATCTAAAACATGGTCTTGTCTCGGCGAATGTGGTTGGTGAAAGTTTAATGAGCAGGATGGCTCAGCAAGACGTCATTTGCGTTTGCGTTTCATTCATGTGTTGAGCTCCTGGTCGGTATTCTACAAACAAGTGCAAGAGTCAGCAGTGGGCTTTTAGCGCCATGTGTCGGCATCTGATCATCCCCTACGACTCTTGGTTGTGTGAATTCATTATCGTTTTGCTCCAAAGGAACCCCGGGTTTTATTGCGCTTGCATAGTGCAATGCGGGTAATTGGGGGAACTTGGTATTTCTGTGTTCGATGGATTTTGGAAGGTGGCTAGTCGTGGGTTTGGTCAATGTGCAGCTCCCATCCAGCAGGTAATTCAACATTGATGTCGAGAGAATTGTCGAGAACTAATTCAATCTCTACTAGATCGGGTGGACTCAGCTGAACGAGTTCGAAAGGAGGAGCATGTTGAATTGGTGGCCACCTTGGACAAGATGCATTACTTTCAGTGCCAAGTCAGAGAACGAGTGGTGGTGGTTTGGGAAGGCAAGGCAAAAATCACCTTACAGAAAAAGTGGAAAAGTTAGAGACGTGGCTGGCACACTTCGAAGGGCACGTCCAGCGTAACTTTTTCCCTCCGCCACCTCCAGAAACTGCCCCGAAACCCAGATTCCATTACGTCAAATGACTAGTATGCTATAAGGTGTTTTTTATGTATTGTCTGCCTTCTAGTGCCTTTGGCCCTTTCATTTATGGACTTTGTCCTTAGCCTCCTTTTTGTATTTTGTCACCTGCTACAAATATTGGTTAACAAACCCGGTCGGGGTGAGACCACCTGCTTTTTGCTCTACTGGATGTACATCTTTTTTACCATATGAATAAAATATCGACTTACAAAAAAAAATAACAGAGTGTAAATGTATTAAATTAATAATTATAATTATTTTTTTTTTTATTTTTTAGTTATTTAATTTTATTTTTTATTTTTGTATAATTTGACAAAATTAAAATATTCAAATAGCATAATAGAATATGACCAGATGGAACATTACCTCTTCCATACCACATTAGAAAATACCTCAAGTGCAATAAAATATAAATATTATACCATTATTAAAATATAAAATTCCATAACACAAATTTCACACTTTATGCTTTATACAGCTTGAGTGGCCCTAATGGTTAAGAGCATGTGTTTCCTCCTAAGAGGTCGCAGGTTCAAAACCAGAGGGGGTTAGAGTATGTATGCCTTCGTAGGCTTAGTAGTCAAATCATTGCGCGGAGGTGGGTCCCTTAGCCCACAAACAAGGGGATCTCATACACCAATGTGGTGTTGGCTTGACTGTGACCTTCAAATTGGATAATAATAATAATAATATGATTAAAAATAGGTGCAAATATGATCAAGAATATGTGCAAGTATAAAGTAAATTTCCCATAATAAATATTCAAAATCATAGTTTTATATTTAAATGAATTTCATAGTTTTTTAATTAAATGGATCTTTCAAGCATATTATAAGTGGATTAAACTACATCATAATATTTCTAAATTTTTAAAAGGAAAAAGACAAAGTATGTTGTAAACTACTAATAAAAAATGTCTTGCTAAATAAAAAGGAATAATTCATATATTGTCTAATTTTTTTTTATATCTTTTTCTTTCTTTCTTTCTTTCATTTTTTTTTAATCAGCGCAAAATTTCTATTAATCAAAAGATATTTATAAAAAATATATGGATATCAATCTATGTTTTCTACAAGTGTATAGCTCTTCTAACCATAACAATTTGTGAATATCCTTAGAGCAATTCTACTTCAAAAACTAATTGTACCATTCGTTAATACTATATATTAGATATTACTCAAAAATTGTATCAAGTGTGTCCACTATTAAGCTGTATCAAATATGTGCACGATTAAGCTCTATTATCTAAATATAAGAGGATAAAAAAGAAAAACCATAGAGGCGGAACAAGGTGACCGAAGATTTGGCGTGGAAAGAAGTATGAGACTGCCATGATGCACTGTGACAGGAGCTTTGAAATCTGTCAATCCGTGAGGGCGCTAAACACACTAAGAAAAACTACAAAATTAAAAGTCATTGTGAACTATATACTTCTAATCGGAAATGACCATCGGCGACATGGGGTCTCCATTCACTGAAGGGACAAAGTTGAGAGGGGAGGAATGTTGACCAGTGGAGTTTAATCACCGCATGAGTATCAGAGATGTTCCCCGAGTCAGAGTCTGAATCTGACACAACGTACTTCTCCACCTTTTGTAAGCATACAACAATATCATCCAAGCAGTATCGGATGTTTCTGAGAAGGCGTTTCAAATCCTCCTGACCTGCAAATATCTTGTAGTGATCCATTTGTTTGTATCGGATGACCAAATGGAGTAGGGAGTCGAGCTGCTGATAAATTGCAACAGAATGTAGGAAGTGAAAATTTTACTTTCGAAATTTATCAGGGTCAGGAACCCAATTGAGTTCCTGATTCCTGACTTTGGAGTCTGAAAATAATCTTTGTCCCCAAATTCCCGAGATTCTAGATTTCGAATCTCCTTTCTAACTTCTAGGGGAATTGTGTCAAATAGAGTTGCCACAAAGGTCCATCCAAACAAGCGCTGGAGTGAGACTTGGACCTCAAACTAGAACCTTCCCTGTGGCTTTTCATTCTCTAACGAGGTGGCATAGTCGCCCAAAGAAGTGCACCAAAAAGACAATAAAGACAAGCTTCAATACTACCTTGAGGGCTATATACCAAACGTAGGAGAAAGTTCAAAAAAATCATATATGGTGTACCTCAATAGAGAACTATATCATCACCGAAACTCACAATGCATAGAGTTGGATACAACCTATTAGGTTCCTATACCAATAGGTTTCATTTTTCATGATTGACTATGAAAGTGCCAAATATGTTCATCCTTGCATGCTGCAATGGTTCCATATTTTGTATACAGATAAAGAAAATTAAAAAATGTAAAGAGGGTATGCCCCAAAAGAAAATCAAAGGGCAAAAAGAGTAAATTGGTCAGGAAGAATAATAGAAATGAACCCCAAACCAAAAGACCAGGAAAGTGGTCAGTCAAAATGCCACTGCTATCTTATTTGCAAGTTCACAATGTGAAGATACTGTTGCTTATCACACTTGATGGATGGCCCAACAGTTCAATCTGGACCACTCCATATTTAAATTTGTTGTTGTAGAATAGAGAATGAATATCTGCCCAAACAGTTCAAGCTTGGCAGATGAGTAGATAGGTAGAGAAATTAAGGAGCCCAACTGCTTAATCTGGGCCCTTGGAAGAGATAAGGGTACATTTAGATAAGAGGGCAATCAAAAGAAAAGAAGACAATCAGGGTTTGCCAGTTCAAATGCACCCAATCCAAAGGAAGAAAAAATGCTAGGTGTATTAGGCTGGGTAGGCAGTTTGAGGTTGCAGAAGCAAGGTTACAATCACTTTTTGTCTTGTCAAGAAAGACTCATCTCATCAATGACATTGGCACCATGGCAGTTGTTTGGTTGCATAACTTTGGAAGCATGACTAATTCCCCTTCATTCCCCCAAAGATCACTTACTAACATCCTCTCAAGGACCTTGGGATTTGCCCAATAAGTCCAGTTTCACTTCATTTTATGAGAAATGCTAAGTTGATCTTTGAGTTTACTTAGTGGAAAGAAGCCACATTTCTTGTGTAAAATGATCATTCCATACTCCTTTCACTTCCCTATGCCTAAGTTTTCATTCTATAAACTTAGCATTCATCCATTCAGTTTCAATCCATAAACTCATATTAACCTCTAACTCTATTATTTAGCTCCCTTAATCATTTACCCATCCCTATTACACAAAAAACTATATAAAAAACCCAAAAATATAAATATCCCCACCCCTTTGCACTATAGCCATACAATACAAAGTTAGGGGAATACTAGGTCCATTTGGGGCCTTGGTATTAACCCTTCCGCGTCCAAAATACTTAGGATTAATCTAACATTTGGTTAGATTGATAACTATGTTGACCCCCCCCCACACACAAACCATACCATATTAACCCCACGCATACATTTTATTTGGGTTTCGTTTGATATTTGATTAAATGAATAACCATAACCACCGGCGCTTAACGCATAAAACGCATATAACCAAAGTTATTACCCCCCGCTGCATTAACAAACATTAAAATATTCCGTGGGTCCCGCGCTGGAACTGCTCGCCGCCCATAACTTCCGTCCGCCGTCCGATCCAGAGCCCTTAATCCAACGGTGGGCAACAATATCGCATGCCCCAATCTGCCGAAGATTAGCGTCCGAGGGATGGGCGGTATTGCTGCCGTACCCCTGCCACGCGTCAATCTCTCGGCGTGATCAGAGCCCCCCTCTGCAATACCACCCCGAGCCAAAAGCGGTGCGGGGAAAACTGGAAACCGCCCGCCACCTGCCCGATGATGTAAGGTCCCTGTCACCATATGACGTCACCTACACGTCGGCCCGCCGCTACTCTGTACCACTGCCACATCACCCGCTGACGTCACCACCCCGCCAACGTGTCGTCTGCCATGTCACCATACACGTCGACTACCACGTCATCTTCCATACCCGCTACGCGCCAAAATACGTCATGCTGACGTCCCGAAAAGCGCCAAAAGCGCTAAAATGTCCCAAATTCAATAAAAAGTCGTGAAAACGACTATTTTGTTCATTTTCTATTGGGCACCCGCAAACAACGTGCATGCCATTTTACGACGAAATTGCCGCCACCACTCCATATTACTCGACCAAGCGAGTTCCTCCTGCAAATCTGGCCCCTCAACTCGGCATTGGACCTACTAATTGCCCTATGCACCATTAAAAAATAGGTATTTACCCGCTGGTGACCCATAAACCCTATTTTTCCGCAATGTCTCCATTGAAATTGATTGAAAATCTGCAAATTCGCACTAAAATGCACTCCAGCCCCTGAAATTTCACCTGTAAATTCACTAGGTGACCCTTTGTTCAAGAGCAACCTGGCAAACTTGCCCTCATCTACAAATTCTGCCATTAAAATACATTTTAGGCTCGTCTCCGTCGACAGAGTTTCCAAACTGCCCATGCTAAGTCCCTTTGTCAAAATCCTCTGCAAAATTTCGCCCATTTGGCTACAAAATCAATCCCATTCCCTCTGCAGTTTACCCACAGAGCCTATCAATCCAGTGAATTCATTTAAAAGCCTGTCTAAATTCTGCAGAATTTTCTCTTTTACCATAAAATTTACACAGTGGGGCCACATCTATATCAAAGTCTAGTCTGCCAGCTCCCTTACAAAGCTTCAGAGGCAATTTTCACCAGTTTGTTGCTGCACAAGTCCTAACTTCAAATACAAACACAGAAAATTTGAAGATGACCACTCCAGCTGCCTTAAACATTACTCCTCTAAATGCACCTCATAAGGAACCAGAAGCACTGCCTTTGGCTGATAGGGACCATCTAATTCAGACTTGGTTGGGGACAGAAATCACTTGCAGACCTTCTGCCAGATGAGGAACAGTTTTTTGAACAAGTGTGATATGTATGGAATATGGGAATCAAACTTGCCCATTTTCTCCCTTCTATTAACATTTTCCCTGAAATAATCCACCTTTGTGCTGAAAACTATGAGCCAAATCAAAGAGCAATCAAGTCTCCATCTAGGAGCATCCTCTTCCATATAACTCCTGATTCAATCAACCAAATGTTAAACTTCAAGCAAACTCAACTTTTGGTCCCTCTCTCTATGAAATTCCTGCTTGATGAAGGTCCTAAACTCTCCAGCTCTGAGATAGCCCGAATTGCCAAAGTATTCATGAGAGTAGATCGCCAGCCTACAGAGCCACCTCCTTTTCTCTATGTAAATTTCAATGAGGTGGGCAAGTTATTAGTTGATATGATATGCTATGTGCTGGGTTTCAAAACAAGTGAGCACATTGATGAAACTATTCTGGTCCTGTTGTCTGCATATAGCCCAGGGCAGCCCCCTGCTATCAAGTACAATTATGCCAAATTCATCTCCAATAAGATACATGACCAACTAGTGAGACTGGATAGAGAGGGAGTCTTCAAATACTCTTCTTACATCTACCATCTATTCATGTATTATCAGTCAGACTGCTTCCAATGCCCCATCAAAAGATTGGACTCTAAAGGAGAAAAGAGGCCTATAATTTTCTGGACCTCAGTTTTTCATGAAGTCCACAATTCCCCCTACTCTTACTGTGAGTTCATTGACGTGTTTGTCTATCCAGTTTCATGTCTCCTGAAGAGAACTCCTCCTGCTAGGTTATCTTATGACATGCAAAAAATATTGCAACTTTCAAAGAACTACAAAATAGGTGACTGGTACTTCTACCAGAATCACACTGTCATTAGGGTCTATGGCTGTGAGCTTTGTCCCTACAGGCTGCCAAGATATGTGCCAACGAGCCTATTTGCCTTGGAATATTACAGGAAACTCATTAATTTAGATTTAACTCATTTTCATAGTGCCAAGATAAAGGCTCGGTTGAAATTCAAAGACCAACTAGGCCCCTTTGTCATGAACAAGAAAGAAGGTTGGCAAGATGCTGACCAAATATTGAGGAAGAAACTCAAGTTGAAAAGGAGTTTTTGGTGGGTCCCTTATGACCGAGATGGCTTTATCAATGCCAGAAAAATAAAATATAGGTTGTCAGCCTATGAACATTGCAAAATCCCACAAATAGAACAATTTGCTAATCAAGATGAGTGGGTGCAAGGTACAGTAGTTGAAGAGTTCACCCAAGAAGAAATAATGGAGAAAAATGTGAAAGATTTGGAAAAAACTCTTGACTTGGATTCTTGTGAACATGTGACATTCAAACTACCACAGCAAGTTGGAGAAGGCACATCAACTACTGCAGCTTCACAAGTTGCCCAAGAAAGGTCTACATCAGTAACAGGTACAGCAAAAGGAAAAGAGGTAATGATGTAGAGAAAGAAACAGTGACTGAACAGCCTACTACCTCAAAAGAGCAGGGTCAAGGGCAAGCCCCTCCACAACAGATTGAGGCACCACAGATTCCAGCATTACAGACTCCCGTTAATGAGGAAAGGGGCAAGAAGCGGGATAGGGAAGAAACTACACCTGCTAGTGGCTCAACACAACAACTAGAGGCCAAAAGGCAAAGAAGTGATCCTCAAGTTGAGGAGGAAATAAGTGAAGAAGTCATAGAGAGTCCGAGGAGGGAGAGAGAAACTAGCAAGCAAACACCTACCAGCTCATTCCAACAAGAGCAAGAGAGACAACATGGTATGGAGGTGTCCTCCTCAAGGCAGCAAAGCAAACAACCACCTGGGATTAAAGGAACTTTCATGGAAATCAAGGCTCAAAATGAGTTGTTAAGAGTACAGTTGTATGATCAATTCCTCAAGGCAACACTCTCCAAACAACAGAGATTAATGGCAGCCTATGACTTTAAGGAAGAGAAAATGATCAAAAGTCATTTTAAGCCGAAGATACCACAACCACAAACAACTGCAGATTACATAAGGACAAACTTAGAGGTCCTTGCCAAGGACATACACCCAATGGACCAAATAGAGCTACACAAGCAAACAGGGGAAATGGTCTATGCCACTCTAGCAGACAAGGCTATGCTGGCCCACCAACTGAAGGAATCATTGAAAAATACAAACACTCAGTTGGATTTGGAGAGAATGTCTTCCTCAGCCAAAGATAACAGAATAAAGACATTGGAGGAAATCATTGTGGAACTAGGACATTATCCTAAGAAGGGTGCTAAAGGCATCCAGGCCCTCATAAAGAAAAAAGAGGAAGATATGGCTGCACTCAAAAAACAATTGAGGCTGCCTGCAACTATGCACCCTCAAACTGCAGAGCTTGTGCAAGAGAAAGAAGGTGAAGATACAATGGATCTGCTCATGAGTATGAATCAAAGAATAATTCAGATGGAGGAAGAGTTGGAGAAAGCATTGCAAGGCAAGCAGGGAGAGTCGACCTCCCAGCCACCTCAAACAGCTCCAATTGTTGTCACTGTTCCTCCCACACAAGCAACAGCAATCCCTCCTGTCATTTCAGCACCCACAACAACTACATCAACTACAGATGCTACAGCAGCAACAACAACAACAACACCAGAATCTAGCATGAGTATGGAAGAAATGATGAAAGCAGTCAAAGAGCTAGAAGTTCATGTGACAGAGGTGAAAGAGGCCAAAGAAAAGTTGGCCAAGCTGGAGGCAAGCTATGACAAGTCCAAGATGACAGTGGTTGAGAAACAAAGAGAAATAAAAGCCTTGGAAAACAAAATAAAGGCCTTAGAGAAAGAACTTAGTTTAGACAAAACTTTCGCTGAAATCAAGAAGATTTGTGGGCCAAAATTGGCCAATCAATCACTGACCAATGGCGATCGATTCAGGCCATACATGAACAAATAGAATTGATAGGCCTAGCTCAATTTGAGACTCAAAGGGCTAGAGTAGCATTGGGAAATATGCCTGAGCAGGCCAATAAAATGATTCACTTCCTGAACACTCATACCAAAGAGGAGTTGGCAGCATTAGACATCAGTAGCAGGACAGATACTATTTTGACAGCAAAAAAGGTGCTGACCCTGAGAAATTTTGTGCAGAATCTAGAAAGAAAGTGTCAGGAAATGCAGGCAGAAATAAATGACTTCAAGCTAAAAATGACAGCATCACAGAGCAGAGGATTACCCAGCCTATTGACTAGCGCTGGAAAACTACTGACCTGTGATCAGTATACTACCAGAATGAATAACTATGTTTCCAATCAGATTACAGCATCCTCAAGTACCTCAGAAGAAACAGGGCCTCCCTCTGGACAGACTCTTTATGACAAGTTAGAGAATCTATTTTACATTGAACATGAGATAAATCACCTGTTTGAGGTCCAGCCCAACTTTTATAGATACACTGAAGCTGATGAAACACTCATAAAGATACGAAGACATCAGCTACCTCCAGAGGATTGGTGGCAAGCAATGCTAGAAATTCTACCCAGGTAATTTGATTTCTGTTCCCTTTTGATCAGCTACAGGTCAGCAAATTTGGATACATGGGCCACCTGTCAAACATTAAAAACAGTAGAAGCAAAGGGTCAAATTATGACTGCAGCTCATTAATAAAAGACCAAGTATGGACAGCAAGACAGCAAAAGCAGGACCCACAAATTAAAGCACGCCGCTCTTGCCGTCTCATTCAGTCCAGAAAGTCAAATATCTCTGACAAATTGGACAACTATGC
This sequence comes from Pinus taeda, assembly GCA_000404065.3. Classification (NCBI taxonomy): domain Eukaryota; kingdom Viridiplantae; phylum Streptophyta; class Pinopsida; order Pinales; family Pinaceae; genus Pinus; species Pinus taeda. Next base: position 85,354 of record APFE030141991.1, read on the forward strand.
ACACCAACAATTACTGCAGCATTTATTTCCCTCATTTACTTCTTTTTAAGAGTTGGTAAAGAAAGTTATTGCATGAAGACTTATCTGCAAGATATTTTGTATCTCATTTTTGTATAAATACCTCCCCATAGAATGTATTAGGGGTTGGTGATTTTCTCTCTGGACTGCGCTGTAAATTCTGAGACTCTTTAATACAAATGGTTGTTGAAGTTCATTGTTTCTGGACCATCTGAAGGTGGATCTGATGTTCTGGGACCTGCTACAGAATTCATGTGTTTTTCTATGGATCAATAAGTTGATCTAACTTGCGTTTGTGCTTTCTGTGTTTGCAAATTTCATATATGTTTCATAATCTTAGTAACAGAGCAAAAGAATAGCCCAGAATTTGTTTAGATACACTCTGTGTTCAATCTCTGCTATTAACTATGTTTTCTTCATAATTAGTCATAAATAGGAATTCTTAGTTGCTCCTGTTTTCACTAATTCTTTCATTTTGAATACTACTTAGGAATTCTTAACTGCTCCTAGATAATATTCAATCACCTTCCCTCTGCCAGCATAATGAAAGATTCTTAATTGCCTCTCATTCCCTGACCCACTCCATCAATTTCCTGATTTTAAAATTGTCCCTAGATTGATTATCTTGCTCTGTAGCATTCCCTTTTATCAGAGAAAACACTGTCAGTTGTTCACTTTCATTGACTCCATTGCCCAATGGAATAAACTGTTTTATACTTGCACCCCAGCTCTGTTTGAAATCACCATCCAACAAACTTAAATCAAAACCTTGTTCATCATAACTAGCCTAAAGTACTCCAAAACAAAGCTAAATTACAAAGAGAGAGCCCTCTCTGGTTGCAGGTAGGCTAGGACCTGCAGCTAAAAGATTGGTTAGTGGTTACCTCGGTCGTATTCCCTTCAGGAGGCAGGGAACAACCTGAGTGATAACACAACCCCCAACTTCATAAAATCCCTCTATATAGAAAGTCAAAGGGAATTAACACTAACACCCTAGGGAGAACTAAACCAACTCGTGATGGAGAGAACACACCATAACAAACTATGTTAGACAGTAGAGAGAAGCGAGAAGTAACATTGATACAATGGACAAGTACTTTTGGTAGGAAGGGAAGACGATAATCAACAATTAGGCCAAGGCTAAGGATTTCGCAACCTTCATGGCACTAGTACAGTAGAAAATCATGGGTAAACTTAAAATGGAAACAAACCCATCCCAAATTAAAGCCCATAAGGAATGATAAGCCCCATTGTGACTCTGAGGAACTAGGGAAGATGAAATTGTTAAAACCAAATTGAAATGTTGTTAGAGTACCAAACCCCGCACACCAAAGCTGAATAGTTGAAAGAAATACTTGGGAAACGTAGGCCATGTAGAGCCGACAATAGAAGCACAACCACAAGTTGAAAGACCAACCCAGAGGTTGCATTGTGCAAGAACAATATAAAAAATGTTGACTTGGAATCCATTGTAAGTCAAGAGACTCTCTAGCCTCAAGTACTTCCATCAACTGAGCTTGGATGAATAACTATCGTTGAACAGAGGACATCATGCCAATCATGTCAAAATAAAATGAAACTAGAGGCCTTACGATGTTACAGAGTACCACGCACAATCACCACGCTTTGCATCCCTTCCATTTATAATCACACAAGGAAGAAAATGTGCATGCATTTGGAGGATTATTACTCTGCCCATTAAAGGTTAAGGTAGGACAAGTGGTTTGTATGGCACAGATCTTAATACAAACATTCTCTTTGCACTGTGAGGCATCATTAATGCATTACAAGCATGATATATCTGCTCCCATTGTGGAGATTATTAGGCCCATTAAAACAAACCTAACCGACATTGAATTAGTCAGGGTATGTGTGCTTAACAATTACATGAAGTTATTGTTTATGTCTCCCACCACCTTCACTTTTTGAGGAGGGAGTATCGTTGAATGATGAGATTATATTCCCATCATACTTACTTTACACATATCTGTGTTGGAGAGACTTTTGTCCATTGCATGCCACGTTCTCCTCTACCTTAGATAATGTGCTAGTTAACACCCCCATCAGGGATTTTTTTATATCTTATCAAGTAAAAAATAATATTTCATATATTATCTTTATTTTTTTTAAAGACATAAGACATTTTGATCATGCATAATACAACATTATTTATTTTAAGCATTTATTTTCATCCAAATTAAAAATAGATGGAAGTGTTAGGCATTTTGGTCATGCATGATACAACATTGTTCATATCAAGCATTCATTTGTATCCATATTAACAATAGATGGAGGTCATATGTGGTGGCTTGATGTTTTGTATCCAAGCGAGCAATAAATGGAAGTCTCACACATTGTCATCATGCATGATATAACATTGTTCATATTAAGCATTCATTTGTATCCATGTTAACAGATGGAGATAGTATGTGGTGGCTTGACGTTCGTAAGATGAAATGTTGTGAATGCTTGATTATGTAATAGATGTTAATCATATTATTATTAATTTAATAAGAATTCTTTAAAGTTTTTTGTTGTTTTGGGAGTCATATTTAGTGATTGTTATTATTCCCGTTTTATAAAATGGTGTTATTGATAATATTCTTTTCTTGAAATTAAAATTACCACCTTTCACAACAATGGTCTTCACTGCCTCGAATTGTTTTCAACAAAAACCTTAAAATCAACTCTTAAATTGAAAAGTGATATTAATAGTAATAGCCTTTTTTTTCAAGGTTGAAATTATAAATTCTTTGAAACCATGGATCTAATGACTGACACAGTTGCATCCAAAATTTTGCACTTTGGGGTTAAAAGTGCAACTTTTCTTAGAAATCATAGCTTTGACAACCACTGCCCTTGCAACTAAAACCTTGTAATCAACTCTAAATATAAAAATAAAATAAAAAATAAAAAAGTGTTATCAATAGTACTCTCTTTTTTAGCCCGAGTGAGGCATTCCTACTAGCAATGGCCATGTGAGCGAGGACTTTGGTTCCCCGAGGTTTTGGGTTCAAGTCCTCCCTAGACGAACAATGTAATCCTATGTAATGCAGTATCAACCTACAAAAAAATAAAAATAGTACTCTCTTTTTTGGGACTTAAAATTGCAACATTTTTTAAACAATGGCTTAAAAGTCCAATACTATTACTAATGAAATATTAAAAAATGGACAATATTGAAGAGAACCAAAAAAAAACAAAAAACAAAAAACCATGTTAAAAAATATTCATAAAAAAATAATCTAAAGAAAGAAAAATCTCTTTATTGCACCAAGAGTGGCAAGGTAATATATAAGGGGAGAATTTGTGGCAAGGTAATATATAAGGGGAGAATTATTTTTTTTGAATTAGAAGAGTCTTTCATAAATTAAAGAAAAATTATGTGTAGTTTGGCTTTTCAAAGTCCATAAACTACCATTTATCGTAAAAGGACTACAAATCTTGGCCTATCAACCAAATATTCTAGTAAATCTACTAATTAAAATCACTATCAGAGACTGACAATAACACTACTAATAACTAAGAACATACTTATTCTTTGAAGATTCAAGATGAAGTCTTTAGAGTTTTTTGAATTGAGAAGGAGGAGATGCCTCTGATATTGGCATGAATTTCCTGAGTTGACTAACTTTTCTCCACCTTCTTGGACCAAGGCCTTAATGCTCTTGCACCCCTTTTTCAATCCTCCTTAACCATCTTGGGGGAATCTTTGAAAGACTTTGTATGAACTCCTAAATGGGGATTTAAGGAACTCGTACCAAAATGAGAATAAGCTACTTGATGGTTTGGCATGGATTGTGAATATTTATTGAGGCGAGCCCTTGTTAGATAAATCATGTGTGGAGCATCTAGATCCATGTCTTCAATAAGGTCTTTAGTCTCATCCACTTCCATTACTAACCTAATTGATTCCTTTGGTGGAAAATTTTGCATATTACCCTCAAGATTATTTTCCTTGGGCTCTATGGGGGGCGACAAAGACTTGGGAATATGTAACAACCCTGATTAAACATCCATGTAAAAATATATAAGACCACATTCATGGAACACGTATTCCAAGATGAATGGTGGGAAAAACATCCTAGTGGGCATTCATTCGGTTTATTATGGGTGAGCAAATTGGCAAAGGAAATGGCAAAGGCTTTCGAAAGGCAAAATGACATTTTTGGCACATTTATTTATGAAAATAATGGAAATTAGGAGAAAAGAAAGGTGAAATGTCACAAGTTTCATGTGAGGAGGAAATTGAAGGAAAATAATGGAAAATGAAGAAAATAGAGGCCTCATTGATAAAAAGGCTTCTAATGATCAGTTGGCAAGACTTTGGTCAGCTCAATTTTGGAGCTCTCTTCTATTCTCTCTCTCTCTCTCTCTCTCTCTCATATTCTTGGACACTTAGAGTTTTCTTGGAGCACTCTTGAAGGAGTGTGACATGCTTGGAGTTTTGGAGCAAGAAGGCAAAATAAGAATAAGAAAGTGCAAGGGGACATAGGGATCAGTAGCTACAACGGGTTTTGCTTGCAAGTATCGAGTTGCATGTATGTTTTCCTCACTAGTTTTGGCATGCATGGCACATGCATGTGGTTTATTGGTTATGATTTTTCACTGGCATGGAGGATTGCCTATATTGACAATGGATTTGCCAGGCCTTGCCACTTCCTGGATAGCCATGGTGTTGTGGGTTAATTTCTTTTTTTTTTCTAGTTGGTTCTCATGTTTCCTTTAGCTTGGGTTGAGTTTTAGTTCCTGAGCCTTGGTCGGAAAAACGCTCTGGAAGCCCTATAACAACTTGGGTTAAGTTACTAGTCCTGGAAGCCTTAGTTGGACAAACACTCTAGAAGCCCGATGACAGTTGTGTGTTGAATTACTAGTCTTGGAAGCCTTGATTGGACAAACGCTCTAGAAGCTCAAAGACAATTATGGGTTGATTTACTAGTCCTGGAAGCCGGGTTGGAACAAACGCTCTGGAGCCTTGGAAGGCTTGGGTAGAGACCAATCTGATGATGGTTTTGTGATGTCTGACCGTGAGGTGGATCCATTGTTTGATGGGTTGAGGTGGTTTGGCCTCTAGAAGCCCTGGATGGTTTTGATTGATTTGTTTTATGGGATCCCACATTCATGCTTGGAATATGGCATGAAGGTGATTAGCTGAAGAGAGACTTGGCTCAGCCAATCTATGGTCGGGTGGAACGGCTCAGCCAATCTATGGTCGGGTGGAACGTGGTATTCCCATACCGGGTTGGATTTTGCATCATTAATATGAGGTTATCTCTCCTTGTTAATTCATGAGTATTATATTGGTTTATATGTAGATTATATGGTTGTAGTTTCCTTGGTATTTATGTTGTTATTATGTTGGTTATGAACATGTATTATGACAGTGGCTATGTATGGCTCTCATCATGTTTTTACTAGTAAATGAATAAACAATGTATCTAAGGACTAATGAATGAAGCTGCAACTAATGTGTTGAGGCATTAATGCTTCATAGTGAATCTTAGATAAGTATGAGACCTATATGCTTAGATCTGTTGTTTACACCTGTAGATTACATATTTGTGACATGTTTGATGAAATGCATGTCATGGCTTGTAGGGATCCATTCAAGGGTTTGTGTAAGTAATTGCACTTGTATCATCATTTCCTTGTTAACTTTATGTTCTGAAGGTGTCATTTAATTCTAGGTAGTGGCTTAGGCTTTGGGCCTGAAAGGGTGGTTCAAATCCCCAGGACGTGGGCACAACATTAAGAAAAATTGTCCCTTGACACTAGCATGCCTTGTCATGAGAGCGTCCAGCGCCTCCTGGACGCTTTCAGGCCCATATCATGGGAGCGTCGGGGGGTTAAGTGGTATAAAATCTCAGTGTGACCCAGGGGTTGGTTACCAGAGAGGTTGGGATGGTTCCTGAGAGTCTTGTTGCTAATTTGGAAGGTCTGCATGGTGTTTTTTTTTTCCTTAACATGACTTAGGAGGTCTAATCATATCATAGTAACTGCTTATCACATGTTTACCTCAGTTGGCCGGTTACTTGGGTAGATGTGGGAGGATGGTGTTATAGAGTGGTATCAGAGCATGGTTCACCCCTCGAACTAGATGGGTTGTGTGTTGGTCATGCATTCATGTCGATTGCATATGTCTTCCTTATTATTGTAATTCATTATGTATTTATCTTCATAGCTCCTGATAGGGTAATATTGTTCCTTGGCGTCTCGGAAAGAATTCCAAGTGGGTGTGGCTGAGAATAGTGAGGGTTCACTATCATCCCTCTTCTTGTAGTACATCACCCACCAGTCCATGATGTGGGGGGCGCTTTGAGGAGTGAAAAGGTAATATTTTCTCGGTTGGAAAAGTCATGAATCGAGAGATATCCTTCTCGCAAATTTAATCATTTATCTATGACATCCACATATGTCCGACCTTCAATTATGTGGATGTCAAATTTAACTTGTACCTTAAAGGGAGTGGCACTGCCAGAGTAGCTATCGGAAGAAGATGCGTCACCTGTGGGTAGTTGCCAAAGGATCTAGGAAAAGTTGTCCATCATTGTGTTCCTTTGTCACTCGAGGGCTTCTTCGAGCAATATTTTGAAAGTATCTCCTACTCTCTTGTATTTCTTTTCTTCTACCATGGGAGGTTGTTGGGGTTTGCGAGGTGTTGTGGCCACCAACAACCCCCCTCCTTATTTCATATTAGCAATAATACTAAGTAAGGGGGGACCCTTAGTTAGTAAATCCAAAGAAGTTAAAGTAGCATTTACTTTTCTTTTTCATAAATAAAGTTACCATCATAAGCTTAGGAAGCCCCCTTGGAAACTTTTAGAATCTAAGTTTATGATAAGGTAAAACTTATCTTATCAAGGGAAATCAAATCGCAAGAAAATAGCGGGATGCCACCTCACGAACACAATCCCAATATTCATGAGATAACGATAATGACCAAATATCGCATCGCATTCAGCATAATTACTTAAAACACTTCAAAAAAATCTGCCAATGTGCGATGCCGCCGATCGCAAGATCGCATCTCGCAAGGAATAGGTTAACAAAATTTGTCATACATGATATTCCTGCGATCTGCGATATTGCGATATTGTGACATTGCAATTTTGCGATTTTACAATTTCGCGATTTGCGATATTGCGATCTACGATATTGCGATATTGCGACATTGTGATTCTGCGATTTTGCAATTTCGCGATCTGCGATGTTGCGGTAGCAAATCTCAAAATCGCTCCATCGCAAATCTTTCGGGCTCGTTATTCAAGAAAAGTAGTTTCCCTAAGCTGACACATGGTTATGCGCTTTAAATGCTAATAAAAGAGTTAGCTATCAGTTATTAATAGAATATGGGAGCGTGCTCTTCAAAGAACATTTCACGTAAGGTGGTATATTTGGTATGTCTGCGGCATTTAAAACTTTCCCATCACCCTTCCTTGTCATTCAATTTCACCTCACTTGTGAATTGCAAGCACGGAGAGCAAAGGACTATACAAAACAATACGCAGGCTGAAATGGGAAAGAAAAGCAAAGCCCCGAGTTCCGAAGAAGAGAAAATGGCGCCTTTGTATACAGACACCGCTTGCAACAGAGACGCAGGAATAGCTACGTGGGAAGGCATGTATAACATACTCGAAGAGGAGAATCCCAGAGTAATGGAGGTTACAGCTGTCGCAGGCTCACAAAGCTCTTATGAAGCATCCCTCGCAGAGCTAGCTTGCTCATTTTTACATCGGATAGGAGCAAGGCCAAGAATCCTCCCATACATGGACATAGTCAAATGGATATTGGATACCGTAGAAATAAAAAATAGACAGTTCAAGGTTCATGGTCAAAGACTCATTGGTTCATTTGCTGCACAAGATCTAAAGCTTATGTATCATTTACCAGAGCCACTGGTAATCTATAATAGACAGTTTAAAAAGAAATTTGTAAAAGAAAATCCGGACCTGGCAGAAACTACCAATATTGGTCTAGGAGAGATGAGCCGCTGAAGAAAGCCAAACATGATATATACAGTACTGGTTCCCTTACCTCTCCATACTGCTTTGCTGCTGCCATGCTCTGTAGAATATTTGGAATGCCAGATATTAACAAATTCTCATGGGAGTGGCTTCCATTATTGGATGCCGCCACAAATGCCACCATTGTAGATTGGGCCAAAATTTTGTCTGATAACCTGGCCACAGCCATTGGCAGTTACCGGTCCAAAAGAGCTACAGCTCAGAGGATCTATCCTCCTTTTTACTTTTCTGCGTATATAATGGATGCAATATGTTATGTTTCTAAGTTTCCTGTTATGGGTTGGAAGTGGACGACACAAGACCCTCTACCCATTCATGTATATCACAAAGAGTTATGGGACTCTCAGTTCGTCCCATACTTTTACCAAATTTGTCATGGAGTTATGTTGCCCTTGTATAGAATTTTGTATGATAAAGACCCTCCGAGATGCTCACCTAAAGCAGAAGTAGACATCCTCACTGTCACAAGATGGTTCGGGGAAGAAATGTTTACTTATGTTAGGGTTTTTGGAAGTTCTGCACCCCCTCATGTCCTGCCTTTATATATCCCTAATAAACTCTTAGCTCGAGAGATCGCCTACCAAACCTGTGGGGAAGGAGGCCTAACTAAAGAATTAAAAGACAAAAAGAAGGCTATATGGCCACAATTTCCTATAGCCTGTGGGGCCTTCTCGCTAGTTGATGTAGGTCACGCCTTTGCAGAGGTAAAGAATATCACGTGCTTACAGCTATTCAAATTCACAGCAAGGCCATTTGACCCTTATGAGGTTGCCCACAATTTTACAACAGCAGTCAAGATAAAGGTATTCTCCAGAGAAAAAGATTTATTTGATGATTTATTTCAGCAGAAAAACACATTGGAAGAAATTCTGCACACAGCCCAACTACAGCTACCCCCAGAAGAATTTCAAAGGTTCAAAACATACAAGGAAAGAAGGTTGGTCAGTATTCCTTTGGAAAAGCTATGCCTAAAACCCTCAAGAGAACCAATTCCAAGTGTTAGCCTCAGTGGAAGTTCAAGTACCAACGGATCTAAGTCCAAATCCGAAAAAGAAGTGTCTAAACACTCCAAAAAATCCGGAAATGAACTAGATAAGAACGAAGGGTCAGTGAATGATACTGCCTAGTCAAAAGAACTTCTACATCAGCAGGTTATTGCCTCCCCGCAAAGAAATCCTCCCCCTCTAGTCATCCAAGCACCACCATAAAGAATCACAGCTGAATTAGATAAAGAATGGGAAACCTTCAATGACTTGATCAATCTTGAAGGACAAACCATGAAGACAAATGTCAGCGATGTACAGATAATAAAAGAAGTAGTCACAGGAATAGTTAGCAAAGCCTTGGATGTGGAGCATATTCCTATTTCTCCATCCTCTAATCTTGTACTAAAAGTAGAAGAAATCCCTCCCCTAGATGTATTTTATAGCCCACAGCATAAAGCAGTAGTAAGAAAACAGAGAAAGAAAAGGAAATTGGAAAGCACTCTCTCTCAAAACACGGAACAATTGGACGTCTTGTGGAAAGATCCCACAACCAATCCCACTGAAAATCTCACCAAACTATCTCAGATTGCAGGAGCATACGCCTCCGCTACTATCGACAAAGCATCTAAGGTACAACAACTGCTAAAAGAAAGGGAAGAGCAGATACAAGTACTGCAACAACAATTGCAACAAGCTCATGCCAATAATGAAGCACAAAAATAGCTTGAAAAGTTGCAACAGGACTTCCAGCAGATGCAGATAAGCTATCAGAAAAGTTTGGATGAGAAAGGAAAACAGATACAGGATTTGAGAGAGATGCACAAGGACGACCCTAAGCTCAAAGAATTCATCACAGAGTCCATTTCCCTGAATGAGAAATTACTACATCAGCAAGAAGCATTGGGTCATAAGATATCACAGTAGAGTCATTATTGTGAAATCAGTGATAAAACTACTAATCAAGTGGTAGACTTGCAGAGTGACTACGATCTGATTGTTAAACGAGTGGCTGAATATTTGGCGTGGCAAGAGAAGGACGAGGGTAAAAGAGCAGGTGCACCAAGAATTAATGAAAATCACAAGGAAATGCTCTTTAACAAATGGGACGAGCAAATTAGACGGGCAGAACAAGCAGCAGAAGGAGCAGCCACGGTGGCCAGCAGACTTATTGATTGTGTAAATGAAAATTTACACAGGGAAAATTTGATCGCAGAGACCACTCTGGGGTACTAAACGCTCAACAGCTAGAAGCAGATTAGAAACAGAGAGCTCAAGAAAAGGCAAAAGTAATCCAAAAGCTAAGAAAGTTAAACTGGGATTGTTACTGGACATACTTGGTAAAGCCACATAGCCAATGGATGACTGTTAAGTGCATTATAAATGCAACCGAAAAAATGGCGCCAGCTCTCATAGATTCTGTTTTCTTAGCCCAGTTGAAAGCGGAAGTCAGCCACCCAACTCTCCTTAAACAGATGCTACATACATGTGATTTCAGAGATCAAGCACATAAATAGTTTAATTTTAGTTTTAATTTCGTTTTATTTTCCTGAAAAAAGGACGGTCATTTAAACCGCATCCTTTATTTTTGTAATAATTTATTTTTAGAATTAGTCAGTAGTATT
>APFE030141991.1:109164-149291 GCA_000404065.3 Pinus taeda
TGACTTAGTTGAACTAGTTGTATTTAGTCTAACTGGCCATTAGACTAAGTGATGAGTTGTGTGAATTAGTTATTAATTAATTCACTAATTATTAACTCATAATGCAACTGAAGAATACATCAGTTAACTCAGTGCATGGACAGTTCAGTGGAGACAAGTGTTAGAGGTAAGTGAAAGGGTGAGTTGTGACTATCAGTTGTGCATGAGATCTTGCACAATCAATGGATTAAGTATGCCCATGAGAATTACATAGTAGATGCCCAATGATATAGCCTGTGCTCACGTGATTTCTAGTGTGAGTGATCTTCCAAGGTAAATAGAACTTGGAACGAGTTTGGATTCATTCATTCTCATGCAGGTATTGTGCAGTGGAGGCAGGAAAGCACTGGAGGAGATTTGGAGATCAGATCTGAGTTGTATTGTGTGTAACAGGTGGAGATAGTGTTGGATACTTGTGAAGAGTATTGTACTATGTATTGTTACATGTTCTCAATCAATATAATATACAGATAGTTGGGTTTTCTAGCGAGATGCTTTCCCCGGGAAAATATTGTGTTGATATGTGTGATTGATGCTTCTATGTGCGCATGTTATTGTTTCTGATTCTGTAAATTGATGCTAACGTAGAGGAGGTTATGTATTATGCATGTATTCTGCAATAGTGTATAATCGGGATAATCTCTTTGAATATGTGTCATATCATTCAAAATTTCTACAAAAGAGAGTCTAAGATTTTTCTAAGGAGAGTCAGTTTCAGAAGCCGAGAGATGGGGTGTGAGACTGAGAGGCTGAGCATAGAGACTCCGGGCAACAAATCAATCAGAAGACTGAATGACGCATAGCCTAGAGAGGTTGATGTAGAGCCTGCGTGAGGACTACGCAGAGAAATGTAGGGCCTACCAAAGGCCATTCATTCAGTATCCAGATCAGCCAAGATTTTCTCAGTGATTGTGTGAGTTAATCTCACAAATATTTCTGCCAATATTTCTCTCTATAACTAAATAACCCAGTGAGTTATTCAGATATGTATTCATAATTTGCTACTACTTAATAATAATAAGCCCTCAGAGTTGCTGCATCAGTTTTCCCGCATTGGGTTTTTCAGGGGGCTTTTGTCCAAAAATAACGGTGTCTATTGTGTTGTAATTTCTTTCTTGCTTAGTATCTTATTTTCACTTATAATTTAATTAAGTGAAGTTTGTAAGAGTATTTACTTCAATATTTACGTAGAACACAGTAAATAACTTGTATAGATTAACATGTAGGAGAAGTAACATCAGTTTGTTGCAACAGGGGTTCCTCTTGTGGAATTTTCACCTGGTATCAGAGCTGCAAGTGAAGCAAGAAGAGTAGGGCCAGTAGATCCAATGTTGAGCAGAAGAAGGGAATTTGAAAAATCTGTAGGAGGCAGCAATTTGAAACCCCCAGAGCGCTGACGCAGTTCCAAGCCGAGAGTGCAGATTTTCAAGGTAGTCTCTCTCTGAGTGAGTCAACGGACAGAAGGACTTCCAGTCGGAATTTTGGCAGGGGTAGAGGGAGAAGTGCTAAAGCCTCAGCGTCAGAGAGCTGGTGGGACGCAAATTTTCAACAGGTCAGTTGTTGGGCTCAAAAAGGTTAGAAGAAGGAAGAGAAGCACCTTGAGGGAACTTTTCCTCAGCAGAATTCCTACCAAGAAGTTCGTTTTCTCATTGGCTGAGCAACAACAGTGAGAAGCAGAGGGGATTTTCGAAATTTTTGGCGGATATGGACACTAGTGGCTTGAGGGACCAGGACAGGTTGGATGGAGCATCCAACTATGTCATATGGAAGGCTATAATTTCTTTCCTTCTAGATGAGCATGCCCTCAAGACGTATGTCGACAGTGTGGTGGTTGAACCTGTGGATGTAAATTCGTTGAAGAAGTACCAAGCAGAAATGGTGAAGGCCAAGAGGATGATCCTGCATGGAGTAAAGGATCATGTGGTTTGCATGTCGCTAGCAAAGAGACTTGTTACATAGTATTTTGTCACCGTCCCTGTTACCCCCTTCTCCCATACATTAGAGGACCTATTCTGGGACCTGTGAGAAGTGACATGACTTTAAAACACCTGCTTTGTATCCCTTAAGGTATGTACTCCACATGCTCTGAAGACACCTTCTGCAAAATACCCAAAAATATAGCCCTTTCTCCATTGGCGCTGTTCCACAGTGTACCACTCGCGCCAATGGGAGAAATCCTCCAAAGAGGGTGCGCCAGTTGGCGCTCTGTCTCAGAGTCGCACTAGCGCCAACCCAGTTGGGTAAAGTTTTTAACAAACAAACTTTCGAAGGTTCCTTCCACCCTATCCATGAACTAATTCCAGTTTGAGTTGGTTCAGTTGGGCTTCGTATCTCCCAAGGAGGGAAGTAGTTCTCCACCTCTCATGGAAGCTTCCTAATGATAAGGACAATCCCATGAATCAAGTGGATGGTCTTATCTATTCCTCCTACCTCTATATAAGCTTGTTCTTTCCCCTTTGACAAGCTAGTTGGTAATTCTTAGTTAGTAATTCTACTTTTCAAGCTCCCAAATCTAAGTCCCAAAGTCTGAGAATTGCTAAGCTCATCTTGCAAGAGGCCTTGTTTATCCCTATGAGGCTAAATCTTTAAGGAGGAGATCCATGCCCAAGTAATCAAGGAGAGAGAGGCTTGTTCCCATCCCTTACAAGCTTTGCAAGGCATGCGTTGCTGATTCACCCAGCCAAAGGAGGATTTGACGTCAGAACTTGGTTGTATTCTCTTTTGTTTAACAATAATAATAGACGACTATCATTATGGTTCCACTCATGTGTCTTTATTATGATGTTTGAGTTGTATCCTTTCTTACTGATACATAATTGCATTTCTTGGATTTTATGCTTGTATTTGTCCTGTTCTTTGCATGTGCAAGTGTCTATTCACGAGGATCGTGAGGAAGCGACGACCCTTCTACAAATATAAGCGTTAGATTCGAGGTAGGCTCTCATCATTGGCCTTTACTTTGCAATTAGGAACCTGCGTGTTAGCGTTGTTTGATTGTTGCTAGACCCCGTTTAGGCTAGTGGGATCGCCTTTGTCCGCAGAGGGGATTTACCTACACAACATGACTGCTAAGGAGAAGTGGGATGCCTTGGCAACGCTATATCAAGGATCTTCCGAGTAGCGGAAGATGTACTTGGAGGAGAAGCTTAGATCTTCTCAGATGCAGAAGGGAGAGCATGTGGATCCATTCCTCACAAAGTTGAAGGAAACCCGTGATGAGTTGTATGTTGCGGGGCATACACCTCATGATTCAGAGTTAGTTAGAATGGCCCTCAATTCTGTCTCAGATGAGTGGCATGTCTCTCTCTAGAGTATCTTGGGCAGAGCAGCATTACCTAATTGGGATGAAAGTGGGCAACTCTAAAACAAGAGGAGCTGAGGAGAGACCCAGTCAAGGTCAAACTTGACAGAAGCAGCAGAAGCAGTGGGTCGAAGCCCAAGGAGGAGGAGGATAATGTAGCCCTTGCATCGAAGGGGCAGCAGGGGCAACAGAGACAAAAGAAGGACGTCTCCAAGGTGAAGTGTTTTAGATGTGGCAAGATGGGCCACTATGCATCCCAGTGTCCTTTGAAGAAAACAGACAAGGATGAGAAGCACGATCCTAAGGTTGTAACTGCGAAGATCAAATAGGAGGATTTCCCCATGACAACCGAGATACCTCCAGGAGGGAGGTGTGTTGATTTGGAGTTGCAGTTCGAAAGAGCTACAGTTGGGCAGGATCCTTGAGGAGTCCACCTCTTGGATCGATATCTTGTTATAGGAGCCCAATTTTGCAGTAGTAGGATGGAATAGTGTCGGATGGTATCGAGGAATGTTAGAGAGACAGTTGCAGTGGCTAGGGGCACCAGAGTCTTAGCAACGCAGACCAGAGTTGGTAGCAATGCAGATCGCACAGAACAAAGGTCAGCAACAACGCAATAGATTTAGAGGGTCAGCATAGAGACTAGCAACAGTCAGTTCCATCATTCATGTGGTATCATACTGAACATAATTAGTTCAATAGTTTTGGATGTTTTTCAGCTGCTTATCTTAGCAACTAGTTGCAGTATGGATGTAGTGTTAGCAGTGGCAGTGCTAGAAGCATAACTGATGTAGCATTTGAGAGGGAGATGTAGTACAAATGTAGCGTTGGCATTGGCAATGTCAAAGGTAGCAGTACAGTTGCAGCAACAACGCAATAGTTGGTGGACAACATGTCAGACATCAACAGTGCAGAGGATGATGCTTCAAAGTCAGAGCAGTATGCAATAGTAGTATATTGCTAGAGCACATTCCTCACTAAGAATGAGTGTTGATTTGGGGTAGCATCGAATGTGCTCTAAGCCTCAAATTTTGCAGGGAGTCTTGGGAACATGCATTCCAAATAACTAAGAAATCATTTTGGGAAATTGCACAAAGAGAATATTTTATTAAAATAATTAATATTTGTAATGGAGTTCGTAAGTCTAAACTTAGGAAAATTAAAATATTAATGGGTATTAATCTAATTGTGGATGTAACTTCTAGAAAAGGGCAGAGATCAAGTCAAATCAATATGAGCCTTTTATTATGAGTTAATCTAGGTCGTTGGTTGTTCAACAGGAATATATAAGAAGGAGCTTAAGGGTCATTTGGAAAACACACCAAGAGAGATCAAGAAATTGATTTTCTGAAGTGAAAAATTCTCAGGAGGAAAATTTGGTTGAGGAGATTTCTTGCAGTTGAGGAGCAGGGATAGCTTTCAGAGAGAGAGATATTTTCTTAGCTAGAGACTCATCAGCAGAGAAAGGTAGAGAGAGGTAGAGAGTGATCTAGTAGCCCAGACGCAAGGCCACAAAGGGCCACGCAAAGGGTGAGGGAGAGTCCGAGTTTTTCCTGAGGAGAGTCAGTTTCAAAAACAGGGATTCAGGGTGTGAGACCAGGAGGTTGAGAGCAGAGACTCCGGGGATAAAATCAATCAACAAACCAAATGACGTAGAGCCTAGAGAGGTTAATGCAGAGCCTATGTGTGGACTGCGAAGAACAAGGCAGGGCTTGCCATAGGCCATTCATTCAATATCTGGATCAGCCAAGATTTTCTTAGTGATTGTGTGAGGTAATCTCACAAATATTTTTGCCAGTATTTCTCTCTGTAACTGTATAACCCTGTGAGTTATTCAAATATGTATTCAGAATTTGCTGCTACTTAATAATAATAAACCCTCAGAGTTGGTGCACCGTTTTTCCCACATTGGGTTCTTTAGGGGACTTTTGTCCAAAAATAACGGTGTCTATTGTGTTGTATTTTCTTTCTTGCTGAGTATCTTGTTTTCGCTTATAATTTAATGAAGTGAAGGTTCCAGTAGTATTTACTTCGATATTTATCATAGAATACAATAAATAAATTCTATGGATTAACAAGTAGGAGAAGCAACATGAGTTTGTTGCAATAGGGGTTCCTCTTGTGGAATTTTCACATGGTATCAGAGCTGCAGGTGAAGAACGAAGAGCAAAGCTAGTAGATCCAATGTTGAGCAGAAGAATGGAGTTTGAAAAAGCTGCAAGAGGGAGAAGTTCGAAACCCCCAGAGAGCTGATGCAATTCCAAGCTGGGAGTGTAGATTTTTGAGGCAGCCTCTCTCCGAGTGAGTCGACGGAGAGAAGGAATTCCAGTTCGAATTTTTGTAGAGGCATATGGAGCAGCACTGGAGCCTCAGCATGAGAGAGCTGGTGGGACACATATTTTTAGCATGTGGGTTGCTGGGCTGAAAAACGTCAAAAGAAGGAAGAGAAGCAACTTGAGGGAACTTTTCCTCAACAAACTTCCAACCGAGAAGTCCGTTTTCTCATTGGCTGAGTAGCAGCCATGAGACAAAGAGAGGGGATTTTCGAAATTTTTGGCAGATATGGCAACCAATGGCTTGAGGGACCAGGGAAGGTTGGACAGAGCATCCAACTATGTCATCTAGAAGGCTAGAATGTCTTTCCTTCTAGATGAGCATGCCCTCAAGATGTACGTCAACAATGTGATGGATGAACCTACAGATGTAGATCCGCTGAAGAAGTACCAAGCAGAAATGGTGAAGGCCAAGAGAATGATCCTAGATGGAGTAAAGGATATCACGGTTTTTCATGTCACTAGCATAGGGACTGCTAAGGATATGTGGGATGCCTTAACAACGTTGTATCAAAGATATTCCGAGTAGTGAAATATGTACTTGGAGCGGAAGCTGGGATATGCTCGGATGCAGAAGGGAGAGCATGTGGATCCATTCCTCATGAAGCTAAAGGAAACTCATGATGAGTTTTTTGCTGTGGAGCATACACCTCAGGATTCAGAGTTAGTTAGATTGGCCCTCAATTCTATCTCAGATGAGTGGCAAGTATTTGTCCAGAGTATCCTAGGCAAAGCAACATTGCTTAATTGGGATGAGTGTTACACCAGATAATCCCTCTTATGGACAAGAGAAATCTCCCTAGATCCTAAATGGAAACTAGAAATAATCATGACAAATGAACTGATTCTTTCCCTAAGTTGAACTTCTTCGAATTATAAGCAGTCTACGTAATGGATAAACCTCTTATCGATTTCACAAAATGCTTGATGAAGATCCCTGGATGTGACTTGATGCAGCTCTTCAATGCTTGATAGGACCTGCAAACATAAACCATAAAAATTATCAAAAACATATGTGATATAATAATTCAAAGAACTTAGCCTAATGATCAAGGAAATTAGGGATTGAACTTGCCTTAATGAACATAACAAACAATTGCAAATTGTTCATCATTCACAAAAGACAAAATCAATGGGAGAAAGTGCTCATTTGTATTAATCAAGAGATAAGAGGAGCGTTACAACATTTGCCTTTATGTCGTGAGATCCCTCGCAAACGCCTTCAATCTCCTCATATTACAAGCTCTCCAATCTCAAACTAGTAGCATAAGTTTGTATTCTCTGAATTCTAACCTCCTTCATCCCTCAACATTCTAATCCTTTTATAGATGAAAGAGGGGGAAGTTTTAGATCCCTAAAAAGAGGATGGACCTCCTTTAATGAAGGATTAGGTTACCACGAGAAAAGGGATGGAGATGCATCTTATGAGGGTTATAGTTCGAATAGGCATCACTTGGAAGCATTCAGTTGGGAAATATTTGACCAACTATGTATCTAGAATGTAATTTTTACTTTTACTTTCTAGAATTCACCTGAACAGGATTATAGTTACAGACAGAGTGCAACTCTGCGCTGTTCTCATAGTCAATTTTAGCGCATGCACAAGAAACTCTAAGGAAATCGGCACAAGTGGAACTTAACGAGGTGTGAGAGCTATTTGACCCAAATTTCTCATGTACTTTAACATATTTTGAGTTGTTTGACTTCTAAGGGAGTTGGTTTCAAGATGTTCACAGATGGTAAAAATATCCATAAATTGATCAAGTGTCATGGCGACAAATTGATGTGTAACAATGAGATGTGGGAAGTTCTAAAATAAGAGGAGCTCAGGAGAGACATGGTCAAGGTCAAACTTGACAAAGGCAACAACAGTAGTGGGTTGAAGCCCAAGGCGGAGGAGGATAATGTAGTCCTTGCATCGAAGGGGCAACAAGGGCAACATAAATGAAAGAAGGATGTCTCCAAGATGAAGTGTTTTTGACGTGGCAAGATGGGCTACTATGCATCCCAGTGTCCTTTGAAGAAAAAGGACAAGGATGAGAAGCACGATCCTAAGGTTATAGCCATAAAGATCAAACAAGAGGAGTTCGCCATGACAACTGAGATACCTCCAAGAGGGAGGTGGGCTGATTTGGAGTTGTAGTTCGAAAGAGCTACAGTTGGGAAGGATCCTTGAAGAGTCCACGTCTTAGATCAATACCTTGCTACAAGAGCCTAGTTTTGCAGTAGCAGGATGGACTAGTGTCGAATGATGCCAAGGAATGTCAGGGAGATAGTTGTAGTGGCTAGTAGCACCAGAGTCTGAGCAGCACAGACCAGACTTGGTAGCAATGCAGATGGCACAAAACATAGGTCAACAACATCGCAATATATTTAGAGGGTCAACACAGAGACTAGCAGTAGTCACTTCTAGCATTCACGTGCTATCATTTTGAACATCGTTAGTTCAGTAATTTTGGATTTTTTTTCAGTTTCTTATCTCAGCAACTGAGTTGCAGTATGAATGTAGTGTTAGCAGTGGCAGTGCTAGCAACATGTAGATGCAACATTTGAGAGGGAGTTGTAGTACAAATGTAGCATTGGCAGTGGTAGTGTTGAAGGCAGCAGTACAATTGTAGTAGCAGCGTAGTAGTTGGTGGACAACATGTCAGACATCAGTAGCACAGAGGATGATGCTTCATAGTCAAAGCAATATGCAACAACAATATATTACTAGAGAACATTCCTCACTAAGAGGGAGTGTTTATTTGGGGTAGCATATTATGTGTTCTAAGCATAAAATTTTGTAAGGAGGCTTTGACACATGCATTCCAAAGAACCTAGAAACCGTTTTGGGAAATTCCACCCAGAGATGATTTTATTAAAATAATTAATATTTTTAATGGATTTCCTAAGTCTAAACTTAGGAAAATTAAAATATTAATGGGTATTAATCTGATTATGGGTGTAACTTCTAGAAAGAAGACAGAGATCAAGTCAAATCAATATGAGCCTTTGATTAGGAGTTAATCTAGGTCGTTGGTTTTCCAACGTGAAGATATAAGGAGCTTGAGGGTCATTTGGAAAACATACCAAGAGAGATCAAGAAATCGATTTTCTGAAGTGAGAAATTCTCAGGAGGAAAATTCAATTAAGGAGATGTCTTGCAGTTGAGAGGCATGGATAGCTTCCAAGAGAGAGATTTTCTCAGTCGAAGAATCATCAGCAGAGAGAGGAAGAGAGTGATCCAGTAGCCCAAACACAGAGGCTGACACAGGGCCGTGTAGGGTCATGCAGAGGCAACGCAGAGGGTGAGAGAGAGTCCGAGATTTTTCTGAGGAGAATCAATTTCAGAAGTCAGGAGCCAGGGTGTGAGACTAGGAGGCTGAGAGCAGAGACTCCGGGCAACAAATCGATGAGAAAACTGAGTGACGTAGAGCCTAGAGAGGTTGATGCAGATCCTGCGTGAGGACTGCGTAGAGCAGCATAGGGCCTACGAGAGGCCATTCATTTAGTATCTAGATCAGACAGGATTTTCTCAATGATTGTGTAAGCTAATCTCACAAATATTTTTGCCAATATTTCTATTTATAACCAAATAACCTTATGAGGTATTTAGAGATGTATTCAATTATTTGTTACTGCTTAATAATAATAAACCCTCAGAGCTATTGCACTGATTTTCCCACATTGATTTTTTTCAGGGACTTTTGTCCAGAAATAACGGTGTCTATTGTGTTGTATTTTCTTTCTTGCTTAGTATCTTGTTTCTGCTTATAATTTAAGTAAGTGAAGGCTATAGTAGTATCTACTTCGCTATTTACCGTAGAACACAGTAAATAACTTGTATGGATTAACAAGTAGGAGAAGTAACATCAATTTTCTGCAGTAAGGGTTCCTCTTGTGGAATTGTCAAATCTGATACCATTGATCCGAAATTAAACAGGAACGTAACAAAATATAGATATAACCACAAATGTAGAGATGCAACAGAAATAACACTTCATTTCATTAATATCAAAGAATTGAAATATGGTTACAAACATAATGGAAATAAACTAGCTGAGGCGATGGTAGCTTATCTCTGAGAAGAGATGTGGCGACTACATGCCTCTTAATTGTGTTACAATGAGGCTCGAAGGCCTATTTATTATTAAGAATCAATGGAAAACCCTAAACATCCAAAAACCTAACCCTAGGAGATGAAGCATCAAAACTATGGGCCCCGATTGGGTAAATTGGTATATCAACTTCTTGGGGTCGTAACTTTGGCATACGATTTCCATTTTATGCACACAATACCTTGTTAGAAAGATCTATCTGAGGACTACAACTTTCGGCTAGAAACATGAGACAAAAACTCATGTTTGCTCATTTTCCAAAAAAAAAAAACATCGTTTGTGGCCTCAAAACAGCTCCGGAAGTTTAGGACCCAAAAAATGTCAAAAATGGTAAATTGTGCTACAATTAAGGAAACTGAAAAACTGAAAGAAACAATGGTGGGGGTCCAAGTGGAATAGGCGGGTGGTCACCAATATCCACCTAGATCATTAGGCAAACTTTGAGGAGATGTGAGGATTATATTTATTGAAATAGAAGTTCGATATTCATAGCCACAACATAAATCCATGAGCATGAACATTAGTTCACCACCCAAGTGCAACCATTATGTGTACTCTAGTTCAACAAAAGCATTGGTTGGTTCTTTTAGGGGTGAAATGCAATATGCTTAAGAACATGGTAGCAAGCATGAGTAGTATAGAGCATTAATTAAATTGCAGTCAATCAATTTGGATCATGGGAGATTAAACGAAGAACAAACATTGCACCATCTTCCAAATGATATGGAAATTGTAAAGTAAGACTCAAATCTAATGAAAGTAGCAATGGATGAAGTAATCAATTGTCATGTCATCTCTTAGGTTTAATGTTTTACATAGTAATTGATATTTTAAGCTTATTTTGTAGCAACTTTACCACTACGAAATTCTAGATTGTATTGCCTAATGGTCAAGATAGGTACAAATGACTGTTGGAAGACAATTCTCTTTTTAATTTCTAGTTAAAATTTTTGAATCATAATTTTGATGTAATTTCAGTGTTGGCTTTGGTGTAATTTTTAGCAATATAAAATCTCCCAATTATGATTTAAAATATTAAAAAACATTTTGAAGTATCTATTTGACCAACCCAACTTAGATGCCAAGCAAGCTAAATGGTTGAAATTAACATGAGAGTTTGATTTTGAGATCAAGCACATAAAAGGAAAATTAAACAAAGTTGTTGATGCAGTCAACAAATAGATGCATGGTGTAGTTATAAATGTTTGAAAATACGAATTATTAACTTTGTTGTCGAAGAAGAACACAATATCTAAGTGAAAGATGGGTTGAAACAAGTGAAGTTAGAAAATAGGTATAGAGACTACCAGTTGAAATGATGATGCAATTCTTATTTATAAAAGTAGAATGTATATCACTAATTCTTTAGAGATGAGAAGAATTGTCATGGATGAAATATGTAATGTTCATATTTAGTCCATCCATGCTACCAAAAAATGATTGATATAACAAGAAAGCAATGTTGTTGGTGTGGGATGAAGAAATATGTTGTTATATAGTGCTAGATATATGGATTGTAAACAAGTTAAAGATAAACACCAACACTGAACTAGTTTGTTGCAACCTTTCTCACTGGTTGAATGGAATGGGAGGTAATAACTATGGATTTTATTTCTAATTTCCAAAAAATATGAGGTAATATGATCCTGTCATGGGTTTAGTGGATAAGTTAACTAGGACAACTCATTTTATTTGTAGTAAATCTACTCATAAGGTCATTAACATTACAAAAATATTCATGAAATAAATTTTTATATTGCATGGATTACCTAAGGAAATTGTATCTAACAAAGATGCAAAGATTACTTCTGTCTTTTGGAGGGGTTCTTTTGAAGACTCAAGTACCACATTGAACTTTAGTGATTGCATACATGCTTCACTTGTATGTGATGGATAAACCATCCAAGTGGATAGAAGATTTGCACTTGGTATAGTTTGCATATGATAATGTGTATCATGCATCATTAAAATTGAGTCCATGGAAAGATTTATATGATAGAAGATGTAATACTCTAGCGAGTTGGGATATTAATGTAAACAACATTGTGGTTGGGCAAGAAATTGCTATAGTTAGATAGAACTTGAAGGCAGCCCAAGGAAAGTAGAAAATTTATATAGATAAAAATAGAGTGCATAGAGAATTTGGTGTTGGAGGCATGTCTTCAACAAAGTGAATCCAACTAAGAGTTCTTTGAAAAATGGAAGTTGTGCCAAGCTAGCACCTAGATATTGTAGGACATTTGAAATACTTGATAAGATAAGACCAACTTCACATAGACTTGCATTACCCACTAACAATAGAATTCACAATATTTTATATGTTTCGTTGTCAAAGAAAGATATACATGATCCTAACCATGTGATTGATGAGGTTTTGATCTAGATGAATGCATGAGCATTCCAACTACAACCATTGTGCATCCTCAAGAAAAAAGTAACATTGCTCTAGAGCCAAACCTGCATACGACAATTATGTTTCAATGGAAGAACTTTAGTCTTAGTGAGGCTACATGGGAGCTAGAGGATACCATGAAGGAGACATATTGACTTTTTTCCTAATCTCAGTCTACACCAAGGTTGGTTCCACTCAAAACGAGAGGGGAATGTAATGCCTTGGTTTTGACCCCTATAACATACTTGATCATATAATGTACGATTTGTAAATGTGTGGTTACGATGATGGGAGTACAACCATGTTAGCTTAGATAAATGACCCCATATGTAAACAATGTATATGCTAGCATGGATTTGTAGTGCGTAGCTCAAGGCCAAGACTAGATTAGTGAATGATAAGCATGTAAAAGATGTAAATGTACCTCTATGGACCGAATAATCAAATTTCCATGGTGAACTAAAACGTATGTAAATATTAATGCTATAATATAATATATAACTGTCCAAAATGGTTGCAAAGAGCATGAGAGGGTTAATGGGTACACTAGAGGGAAAGATGAAATGGGGTGTATGGGAAAGTAATCCTCTATTTCCAAGTGTTGGGGAAACCTGCCATCACTTTCTCCATCACATGCCTTAAATTTAGTAATCCACACCTAATCATTAAATGCATGTGGAGGTTTGAGGGGAGGTTTAATCACATAGTTATTGGAGCGCGAGTTACACACAATCATTACAAGGAAGAGTAAGAGTAATTCATTCTCACGTCAAAAGGAATGATAGACTTAATTCTAATCAACCTTCTCTTAATGACATTCACTCTATTGTTCCATCACACACATTCATTCAACACAATTCTCCTGCTCTACTCTCTATCTTCCAACCATGAACTAACTATGGAAAATTAACCAAATCAACACTGTGAAATAGAAAATTACATAACTTAAGTAGGACATAGATGATTGCAAGTGAGCATAGAAGTTGAGAAAGTTAGGAAGCCTTCACCTCTTGCATATGTGCTACTTATATGATGCTTGGGAGCCAAGTGTTATGTTTGTGAGAAATTTCCATAAGGCATATAAGAGATCAAAATATTTCTTCCTACACTAAATACCATTGAAAGGTAAGAATATCCTTGAAGGACTATTGAGTAAAGAAAGGGAAGACATTTCTTGTGCTTAGGGAAAATGAATAGAGTGCCATGGTTGTTTGATAATTGTACGTGATTCCTTAATTGGTATGTAATGAACTAATTAGCTAAGCACATCAGAAAAATAGGTTGGATTGAGTGAGCTAGAAGCATGTAGATTGGTTCCTTCCCCTTTGTGACCTCATAACCAACTTGGGGCTGGAATCTACCTTGAATAATTGCGATAGGGTGGAAAATTGATCATATACAACTTGTTTCTTAGGTTATCAATGTCAACAGATAAGTGCTCCATCTATGTTTATGAATCTACAAATTATTAACATTTTCTATTATCGAAATATATGTAGTTTTCTTGTTACATGTGATTATGTTTAAATTAGGTCATGGGGATTTGGTTACTATATTTTTTTATCATTCCATGCTTGTAAATTTTGTTATGTTTTATCATTTAGCACCATGCATGCATTTAATGCATTTTGTGCCTCTATGGAAAATCATCTCCATGTTATATGGTGAAATGGTCTCTAGAGGACTACAATTTTAATCCCACGTTTAGTGGCTTATTGTCCTACAACCACAAATTTTTTATGAGTACGCCATGTGGTATCTAAGATTAGGTTCAATGGAAGTCTATTTATGGGTTGTGCATGAGAAGGAAATGATATTATTCACCATTATGTGTGACCAGTTGAGGGTGTTTGGACTCTTGGGAAAGCCACAAACAAAAGTGGGAATTATTGGGCATGCTGAGAATAGACATTGATAAATGTATCTACCACGATTCTGAAATTCCATGAACATTATGATGGTAAGGGTGCACTAAATGGAAAGTAATGCAGTTGTCTAAAGACAAAAGAGGAATAGATGGATGCACCTAAAGGAGATTAATGGAAAAGAAGATACATTTACATTCAACCTTCATGTACCTTAACAAGGGGTGTTATGCCATAAACCATTGACATTACACCTAGTCAACAACTCAAGTTATCTTGCAACAATTTATGATGTATTCTTTCAAGGGTCCAATTTTATAGCGAATAGATAAGATTGCACCAACCAATTTAGACCAACAACCCATAATATAAGCTTTCAGAGAGAAAACCTATTTTTTCATGAACTACTAAGATTGTACTAATATAGATTGATGACCCACACTCACTCATCAATTTGAATTTTCTTGTAAGAAGAGAATCTATTTTACCATTAACAATGAATATTTCACTCACTACTCTAAACCAAGGACCCAAATCATAGCGGTGGGGGTTTCTCTCCCAAGTGTAAAAGAATGTGACTAAGAGTTAAGAAAACAGAATCGTGTTATCACATCAACATAAGATAATGTGACATGTATAGGGTAATTCCCAAACCCCACACAAATGAATATAGGAGATTATGAAACTGCCAATTGAGTCGATGTGATTCAATATACATAACATTGGCTAACTCAAGTGCAAGGATGATATTGTCCAAGTGGATTTGGCCTAAGGAAAAGGTGGTACTCTTCTACCTTAAGTCTAGCATTGTTGACTATTAGGAGGTTTCTGTATCTTTTTTCTTTCTCTACACACTTTTCCTCCAATCTAGTTTTCTCCCAAGAAAACCATTATTGATGCCAATTAGTGGATCGCTCTACATAGCTTGAATTATGGTCTATCTTGCCTTGCATTTTGTTTAATTTCCTTTCGGTGTAATTATCTGGAGCTTTCAAAAAATTCCTCACCACCCTTTCTCACTATGTTTAGACTTTTATCTTCCCCTCTTCACGACTTTTCTTCACCTGTCTCATTCTCTGGCACCCTCTCTTTTTAAAGTGCTGGGTCACAGAGCCAAATCTCGTAGAGGCTTAAGGGATCATGGTGAATTTATAAGCTCTTGTTTCTTGCCTTAGATCATGTGCCTCAACAAGACTTTACCACCATCATACCCCTATGGGGATGCAACATGAATTGCAGGATATTGAATAGAAAGTTATCGAGGATAAAGAAAACCAATCGGATTCAAAAGTTTTGGCTGTAGTTTCAGAAAGGGTGTCAAACCTGGGCAATGCATGGGCTCGACAACATTAATATTTACTCATCATTGACCTTTACTAGGACATTAACCAACTACTCGGAAAGTTGTTGTTTGAATGCAATGAGAGCAGGGATGAGTTGTTTATTTGCATGGAGGAGCTCCAATTGCTCTACTAGGACATGGGCGAAAGGATGATGCTTTTGGAGGCTACCATAATTCAACACAAGGAACCTCTTCCACCACACAATCCTAATCCAATAATGCTAGCAAATCAACCTTAACGACACTTTGGGTATAGCTACATTTAGCAACAACCATTTTATGCTCTATTTTAACTACATGTTTCTTCAAGTTTTAGCCTCATAATACATGGCTAACAAGGTACCATTTTGTATACTTGTTATTTGTTGTGTTAAATTTGTCAAACTTATTTTGAAACTTTTGAACACAATTCTTCAAATTTATCTTTTGTTTAACTTCCACACTCGCAAGCCAAGGCAAAGGGAGAACTCCATTTGTATAATTACAAATAATATAAATACTTTATATATTAATATAACTATTCAAAACTTATATAATAAAATATATTATAGTTATAATATTATTCATATGTTTATATTAAAATTATATTATTATATTAATATTATAATAATAATATTATGATTTCAATGAAGAAAAGTGAATAATGTCTGCTGATATTAATATTGTTATTTTTAATTTTACAATTACATTGTGTAACTATATCTGTGGAAGAGATTCAATTGTTATATAATAATTATTAATATTAAAGTGATTCGCTTGTTATATAATAATTATTAGTATAGTATTCCTATATTATTATTATTATATATATATATTATTATAATATAACATTACATGGTTAAGCATTATAAGTAAATCTTTTTTATAATAATAGTTATTGTAATAATCATAAAAATGTAATATAAAATTAATATAATCATTTTAATTATAATATTAAAAAGGTCATAAGTATTTTTTTGCCACTTAGTTTAATAAAATATTTTTATGCTATGATGTGTTGTATGTACTCCAAATAATAATAAAATTGTAAAATGAATTATATGAATATTTGTTTAACTTTTTTATTAAAATTTTTAAAATGATTAAACATTTTTTGGTAGATAAAGTATATATATATAATTGACATTGAAGAGAATGATAAAAAATTAATAATGATTTATTTAATATTGAATTATGACATTTTTTTAATATAATGCTTATATTATAGTACACGTGTCATGTCATTAAAGTATATATTGATATAATGAGAGTTGTACAAATTGTACACATGTTATTTTTACATTCTTTTTTCAAATTTATATTTTTTAAATTATTTGTTTGTAAAGTAAAAAATAAAACCTGATGGCTCGGAAATTTTAGCCTTTCGGAAGAAGTGGAAATCAACGAGGTTTGTAGGGGGGCACAGAAGTCAATCTTCATGGACGCGTGCAGAGGAGGGAGCTCCACTCCCTCCTACAAGGATGCAGTTGCTAGTAGAGGCAAGAAGCCTCTAGAGAATGACAGAAGTACGAAAGAGAATAGGTGCGGAACCCCGAATGAGGAGACAGAAGGAATCAGAACCAAGAAGAAAAAGGATGCAAAAAACAAGGAGGAAGAAGACAAAACACAAGAAGCAAAAGACAAAAAACAAAAGGGACCCTGCAAACCCAAGGCGGAAATTGCTCCCAGGGTAGTCTTAAATGATCCAACTCTACAGGCGCACAGGGATCACATGAGGACTTATGCCATCATCTGCAAATTTATGGGCCTATGGCCCACTGAAAAAGCTCTACAATCTTGGATCAAATATCACAGGAAACCAAAAGGGAGCATTGACCTACATCTTGGGTCAAAGGGGTTCTTCACGATAGTATTCACAAACATCGAGGACAAAGACAAAGTGTTTGAAGGAGGGCCCTACTTCTATGCAGCAACTGACCTCTACATGCGGCCATGGATGATGAATTTCGTCTCGAAGCGCGAAACTTTTTCCTTTGTACCAGTCTGGGTAAGGCTCTATTCTTTACCTCTTGATTACTGGCAAATAGAATCGCTAACGACTATAGGCAACAAATTAGGGAGGTTTTTCAAAGCCTCTGAAGCCACTAGAAGAGGAAAATATACTTCCTTCACAAGGATATGTGTGGAAATGGATCTATCTGGAGCCCTTCCGGATGCAGTTATCTTGGAAGTTTATGATGAAGAATGGGTGCAAGCAGTAGACTATGAACATATTCCGTTCAGATGTCGTAAATGTCATGAACATGGGAACCTTTTCAGAGACCGCCCCCTCAGTAAAGCAGAAAACAAGAGTAAAGTTAACACAGTTAAGGATTATGACAGTTTTCGCAAAGTGGTAAACAAAGGAAAAGGAAGCAAAAGAGGGCCAAAGCAACATCCAAATGAAGGGCAAAAGGTCAGCTAAAACAAGTTCCAAGTTCTGGAGGAAGAAGAAGAGAACGTGAAAGAAGATCAAGAAATGGAAGAGAATCCAGAAGAAAATGAGGAAAATGATAGACAGAAACAAAGTAAGGACAGTGATTATCAAAGCGAAACCATGATAAGCGATACAGAGCTGGAGAAGGACCCAGATATGACACAAAGTGAAATGGAACTGGAGGATCAGGAGCTTCAAGAGATTCTTGACAAAGAACACCTAGATCTAGAAGGTTCTTAATCCAAGGAGCTAAGGAGGGGGTAGATTCAGTGCCTCAAGAAAAGCTCAATAGAATACAAGAATTGTTTCTATGGAAAACTCAGGCCAAGGGATTTGAAAAGGAAAAAAGCAGTAGCAAGCAGGATGATAAAGGTGTAAAAACAATGAAAACAACCCCTGGACTAGCAACCAGAAATCCGGGAAAAAAAGAGGCAAAAAAAAGTAGAATGAACTCTTCTGGAGTGTGGAAAGTTGATGATAGACTCGGGTAAGATGAAAAATCTTGCTAGCTACTCCTTTACAAATCTTTAATTATGAAGTGCATATCTTGGAATATTAGGGGTTTAGGCAGTGAAAGAAAGCAGAGAATGCTTAGTAATAGAATGAAACAAGCGGAGTCAGATATTATCTTCATCCAGGAAACAAAATGTTCCATTCAAAAATTAAGACAGATTCATAGCAAATGGCTCGATAGGTTTGAGTATCTAGAAGTTAAAGTAGAAAAAACAACAGGAGGTATCCTCATTCTTTGGAACCCCCAAAAAATGGGGATAGTAGATGCTGAGGCATCGAGGAATTACTTCTCAGTTGTTATTCAGCCTGTAGGAGATAGGGAGAACTATTTGGTCACGAATGTGTATAGTCCCCAGAGATTAGAGGACAAACTCAAGTTTCTAGACTCCCTGGGGGAACTCAGGAATAGACATGCAGGAATTCTTGGGATCTTGGGGGGAGACTTCAACATGATCAAATCCCTTTCGGAAAAAAGAGGGGGAACCAGAGCTTTAAGTAAAGACTCTATCGCATTTCAAACCTTCGCAGATAATATGAATCTTGTTGACTCAAAAACAAACAATGCCTTTTTACTTGGAATAATAAAAGAGGAGAAGAGGCTCAGGTCGTCTCTAAATTAGATAGATTCATTATCTCGGAAGACCTCATGCTTATAGATAAAGAAATAATAGCGAGAATTCTTCCTTTTGGAGGCTCAGATCATTGGCCAGTTTAACTGGATATCAAGGGCATAAGTACTCTAAAGAACAAACCTTTCCGATTTGAGAATATATGGCTTTCTCACCCAGATTTCATAAGAAATATTGAAAAATGGTGGTCAGAAGATTTGCAGATTCAAGGAACAAATATGTTCCTTCTGCATAAAAGATTGAAGCATATCAAACTCAGGCTTAAAGAATGGAATAAGAGTGATTTTGGCAATATTTTTGTGGAAAAAAAATCGGTGGAAATCAAAATGCAGATACTCAATCAAACTCTAATAAAGGAAGGCTTTGACAAAGACAAGGGTGATCAAGCAGACATACATCATCAAGTATGAGAAAATTTGAGCAAACAAGAGGAAATATTTTGGAGGCAAAAGTCAAGAATCCAATGGATGAAAGAAGGAGAGTGCAACACCAAATTCTTTCACAGATCTACCATGGCCAACAGATCCCACAACAGAATCTCCTCAATCAAGGATAAGAATGGGAGGCTTCATACTTCCCATGAGGGGATAGACTTGGTTTTGGTTCAGCACTTCCGTGATATCACCCAGGAAAACAATTCTGATAGAGAGCAGTCCATCAAGGAAATTACTAACAACATCCCTAAGCTAGTGTCCAGAGAGGATAATTTCAATCTCAATAGGCCAGTAACGGAAGAGGAAGTCTGTGATGTCCTCAAAGAAATGCAGAAAGGCAAAGCATCAGGCCCAAATGGTTTTAATGTGGATTTTTTCAAAGTCAGCTGGAATATTGTTAAACAGGATATCTTGAAGGTTGTAGAGGATTCCAGGTTGAACAAAACTATGCTGAAAGCTCCCAATACCTCCTTCATCTCACTTATCCCTAAACAGGACCTTGCTCAAACTCCTGATAAATATAGACCCATAGCTTTATGCAATGTGGTTTATAAGATCATATCCAAGGTAGTGGCCAATAGGCTCAAACCTCTACTCCCTTCTCTGGTTTCAGGAGAACAATCTGGTTATGTGGAAGGTAGACAAATTCTAAATAACATTATTCAAGCTCATGAGGTGGTTCACTCGCTGACAAGCAAGAGGCAGATGGGAATGATCATGCAACTAGACATTTCCAAGGCTTATGACAAGGTAAACTGGTCCTACATCAAGAAAATTCTTATGGCCTTTGGTTTTGACCATAATTGGGTGAGATGGGTAATGGCCCTAGTAGCTTCCTCAAGCTTTTCAATTTTAGTGAATGGTTCTCCCTCTGAGGTTTTCATTCCTTCTAGAGGCCTCAGGCAGGGAGACCCAATTTCTCCATTTCTTTTCATTCTCATGATGGAAGGACTAGGTCAAACGATCAAACAGGCTAAAGCAACAGGCAAGATCAAGGGCATACAACTTATAGAGAATGGTCAGGCTCTGACACATCAACAATTTGTTGATGACACGATGCTACAGGGAATCCCCACAGCCAAAGAAGCCACAACCTACAAATACATCCTCGATGTCTTTGCTCGGGCTTTAGGTATGGAAGTTAATCTCCTCAAATCAAAAATCTTTTTCTTTAATACCAATTTTGCTATACAAAGAAATATCGCCAGAATCCTAGGTTTTCAACGAGACTCCCTTCCTTCAAAATATTTGGGAGTTTCTCTCATGGCCAAATCGATGCACAAAATCAATTGGGAACCGTTAATCAACAAGATGCAGGACAAAGTCAGAAAATGGACCTGCAGAGCTTTAAATTTGGCTGGAAGGTTGGTCCTTACCAAGGCAGTTTTACAAGCTATCCCTGTTTTTATGTTATCAGCTCTCCTCGCTCCAAAAGGAGTTCTACAACAATTCAGAAATATCCAAAGAGAATTTCTATGGGGTAAGGAGGAGACCAAGAAGAAATGGGCCTTGGTTTCCTGGGAAAAAATCTATAAACCCAAGCACCAGGGAGGCCTAGGCTTGGATGACTAGGAGATTCTCAATAAAGTTTTAGGTGCCAAACTATGGTGGTGATAGGTTCATGATCCGAATGCTCAATGGGCAAGTATTTGGAAAGAAAAATATGCCAACTCTTGGCATTCAAGCGATCTCATTAGAATGTCTAGAATTATAAAAGGGTCATGCATCTGGAATAAAGCTTGGGAGAATAGGGGTTTGGTACAAAATAATAGCTTTTGGGAAATCAGAGAGGGAGATCTTACACTATTCTGGGAGGATAGATGGAAACAAGAACCAATTCTGCTAAAAGAGGTCTTTCTCAGCCTTAAGAGTGAAACAAACATCCAAGGCTTAGGTAAGGTAAAAGATTTCTGGGATCACTCTTTGAATCTTGAAAAGTGGAAAGTCTGGAGGAATATTAATTGTGATGACAATAGTCTCTTGAAATCAAAAGCAGGAAAACTTAGAAGAATACTGGACCAAAGAATGATCTCAGTAGCAGGGGGGCAGGATCAGCTAAGATGGGGTAACAATAAAGAAGGCACCTTTAATCTTAGGGAAGCAAAAAGTATTCTCTTAGAGATGGATTCCCATGTTCCAGACAAATATTGGCAGAAACTCTGGAAGCACCAAGGGTGGATGAAGATTAAACTCTTCACGTGGTTAGTTCTTCAAAAGAAAATCTTGACATGGGACAATATTAGAAAAAGGGGCATTCTAGGACCTTCCATTTTCTAGCTCTGTAAAGCTCAGGAGGAAACGATGGAGCATATACTCAACAACTGCATTTTCTCCTCCTGGTTATGGGATTCTTTCGCCATCATTTTTCAAAAGTTTGATAGGGATAAAGGGAGTATCATTCACACCCTTAACAACTGGAGCAGAAATTTCTCGGACAACAAATTCCTCAGCTTAGCTTGGGCCCTAACACCAAGCTTCATCATATGGAATGTCTGGAAAGAAAGGAACAAGAGAATTTTCAAGAATGAAAAAAACCCCCCTTAGAGACTGTTTGAGCTAACCTTGAATCAACTTAGGGAAACTGTTAGCTCCACAGTGCGCAATCAACCCAAGAATCCTCCCTTAGAGGCGGATTTAAGAATTCTTAGACATCTGGGAATGCAAGGGCTTGTACCTCAAAGCCTGCAAAGGACAGGAAACTCAAGGGAGGTGGAGAAGGACTTTTGGCATCCTCCTATGATAGGCTTTTTGAAATTAAACATTGATGGTGCTTCGAAAGGGAACCCAGGAACTGCTGGTTTTGGAGGAGTTTTAAGGAACGAAGAAGGAATCATCATCTGTATCTTCCATGGTCACTTAGGCAAAGCCACCAACAACATGGTAGAATTAATGGCCTTGGAAAAAGGCTTAGAGTTTCTAAAGCAGGACAATTGCTTAAATGTTATCATTGAAGCAGACTCAGAGTTAGCCATCAATTCGGTGAAAAGAATTAGCTGTGGAACTGAACCAGAGAAAGTTTCAAAACATTGGAGGCTCATCAGGGTTTTCCAAAGAATTCAAAGTCATCTAATGGGTCTTCGCACAGTTAATTTCAACCATGTGTGGAGAAAAGCCAATAAGCTGGCGGATATCCTGGCTAACCAAGGAGTGAGTTGCAAGGAAGGCAATGCTTGGAGGAAGTGGCAAGTGCTACCTCAAAGTAGACTAAAGGCTCTATGTAGTGAGCAAGCTGCAGAGGATATGGACATATTTTGTAACAGAGCAAAGGAGAAATGTACACAATGACCAAAACGCAGAAAGGTCCACCTTTGTTCTTCAGTCGGGTTTTCGGAAGTCGAACTCGGAAAACCTCGATCATCGTTAACAGGTTTTCGCAGTTCTCCAGGAGGGAGCACTGTAGGGCGACTCACAACAATCCAGAGTTTATAATAGATACAAACATAAGAATAAGTGGGACGGAAAACAAGGCTTTCCCGATGACCGCATTTTCCTCCTTTTCTCTGGCGGAAAGGAAATCAGCTGTGCTTGTGGTTTTCTGGTGATCGCTCGGCTCTCAAGTGGAAAATGGTTTCAATGTTTGGGGAGCGATTCCAGTGGGGATCCCACACGTGGTAGGAGAGAGAAAATGTAAACTGCCCTCCCCGGGCGCTATTGTTCAGGATTCTAGTGATGGGCGATATGGCACACAACCATTGGATCTGATGGATCAGATCTACGGTCGGGATTGAGTGAGCGGTTTGCTGGGAGGGTTCATTAAACTTCGTTTAACTTCGCAGGGTGTTTCTCTCTCATCCGTTGGATGGCTCGGTGGTTTGCACGGTTGTGGTTATAAAAGCAAGTTCGGTGTGCTTGTGTTATCCTTTGTTTTTCTTCCCACCAGGCGCTTTCATTGTATGTATTTTCCAGAGTTAGGAGGCATTCTTTGCTAAGTTGAAGGTCTTTTTTTAGGTGGTTTGCCTTTTTTGCCGAAGTCCATGGTGTTAGTTGGACTTTTGTATTCTATGTAAATTCTTGTTGGCTTAATGATATAAAAGGCACTACTCTTGCTTCAGCAAAAAAAAAAGTAAAAAATAAAACCCATAAAAATGGTTTATTCACTACTTTACACTGATGACAAAATGGAATTTTTGAATTTAATTACAAATCATTTGTGTTTATGGTACATAGTAATTAATATATAATGTTATTTTTCAAATTATTTATATTTATTGTACATAGTAATTAATAACAGAGTACACAAAGTCAATTCTTGCCATCATTACACAATAAGAGGGGAGACATTTCAACCAATCATATTTGAGATAAATAGAAATAAATTTTATTTAAGAATAATAAATTTAATTTCATAATGTTAATCTTTGGATAGATTTAAAAAAAATTAGTCAAAGAAAAACTAATAGCAAGTCAATGAAAAACTGAATACGTTATAGGAGTTGTCTTTAGTGCGACTTTTTGGAGTTTTTGGTGCCGGAATCCGGCGTAAAATTTTGTGTTGAAATCATGATTTGTGTTATTTAAACTAGTTTTTTGACTCTATATATAGATTCAGCACCCTAAAAAACCCCTAGGGCACTTCTATTGTGTAGGGTTTACCCATCAAACTTGTGATTTCAATGAATTCCTGCTAGATTTTAGAGAAATTAGATTGTAAAAATCCACCGGAAAAGCTTCCAAAAAGTCACACTAAAGACAACTCCTACGTTATATCCAGCTGCAAGTATAATAAATATAAATATCAATAACAATAATAATAATATTTATTATTATTATTATTATTATATATTTTGTGATTAAGATGAATTTACACCAAGTCTATTTTTAGATGGAAGAATATCATTATTATAATATTAGCATCATAATATTAATATAATAATATAATAGTAATACAACTATAGGGATAAAGGGGTGGCAAGAGCAGGAGGGATTATGATCCAGACTTATGCAAGAACGCAACAAAATACAGATATACACATAAACACAGAGATATAGCATAAATAAAACTTCATTTCATTAATATTAAAGAACTGAAGTATGTTTACATATAGAATGGAAATAAACTAGCTCAGGTGAGGGTAAGTTACCTTTGAGAATAGATGTGGTGGCTACATGAATTTGAACTGTTACAATGAGGCTCAATGGTCTTTTTATTATTGGAAAATAAGGGAAAACCATAAATAACTAAAACCCTAACCACGGGAGATGAAATGCCAAGAGTTTGTGGGCCCCGTTGGGGTTAGTTAGGCAACCAACTTACTAGGGTCGTAACTTGGTCATATGATCTCCATTTTGCATGTACGCTACCTTGTTAGAAATATATCTTCAAGTACTACAGGATTTGCAATAGACCCCTACATATGGTCATGAGCCTGCTACAGACCTCAAAAAAACGTCGTTTGGGTGGTCAAAACATCTTGGGAAGTTCAAGACCCGAAAAACTACTAAAAATAGTAAATGTTGTTATAGTCAAGGAAATAGACGAAAATGACTAAAGGTCTAGGTGGAATAGGTGGGTGGCCACCAATATCCAACTAGATCAATCCTCCCCCCTAGGAATTAATGGTCCCCATTGCTTGCAGAGCCTCCATGAAGTGAGGAAATTAATTTTCTATTGAACCTGGTCCCTCGTGAATCACTTTCCCTAGTGAAGGAGTTGGCTTGCTTTGACAACTCGATATAGCTGGATCCTTTGCTGGTGAGTGTTCTTAATCTTTGTGTCCATGATCATGTCAGTTGTGGCCTGCTCAATGCTACTTGGTTGAGCTCTATTGGTGTCAGCTGCTCAGTGACGTCGGATGTGTCCGATAATGGAGGAATGTATGGGTGCAACTGGTCCACATTGAATATTGGGTGCAGGCCAAGGAATGATGGAATACTGAGCTCGAAGGCATTGTTTCCTACATTCTTGGTGGTGGTGTACAAACCATATCGAATTAGGTGAAGCTTGCGGTGGGACCCAACGAGGTGTTCCTTCTACAAATGTAACAAAACTTTGTTGCCCACCTGGAACTTGTGTGGCACTGGATGTTGATCATGATGCTACTTGTACTTAGCATTGGCTCTCTCCAATATGTCATGGACCTGCTGGTGGATGTGTTCAATGCGATTAATGAAATTTTTAGCCTAGTCAACTTTGGATTGGACATGAGCTAAATCTGCTTGAGCAGTTGCAAATGGTATGGCCACATCAATGGGAGATAGTGGTTGGAATTCCAACCCTACTTGAAAAGGAATGTGGCCAATGGAGGCATGGAGAGATTTGTTGTAGTTGTGTTGGACATAGGGGAGGATTTCATCCCATGTGCATGGATGCTTTGAGTTGTACATGTGCAAAATGTGCACGATCATCCTATTGACGACCCCTGTTTGGCCATTAGCTTGGGGGTGGAAGGTCGTGGACTTAGTGAGCTTGGTATCCAACATAGACCAAAGGCTTAATCAAAGTGTTCTTAGGAATAAGTTGTCCTAGTTTGAGATAATGGACTATGGGATTCCAAAATGCACCCACACTCATTCAAAGAAGAGCTTAGCAGTGGCTATTGCTATGATATTATTCTTGTAGGTCACCAGAATGGCCATCTTAGAGAATTTGTCGATAACTACAAACACACAGTCATTTCCATGCTTAGTAGAAGGAAGGCTTGACATATAATTTATGGAAATGGATTCCCAAGGTCGACCAGGAGTAAGCAAAGGAGGATATAGGCCTTGCTTCTTGATTGTTGGTTTGGTAATGGCACAGGAAGTGCAGGATCTGATGTACTTCCCAACATCCTATCAAAGGCTCGGCTAATAAAAATACTTCTACAGCAGAACCATTGTTTTATCTACCCCGAAGTGTCCAACGAATCAACTATAGTGTGCCTCCCAAATCATCTTGGCATGCTCGCTTGAAGGAACACAGAGGTGTCCTAGGTGACACAACAATGTATCCTGGAGGTGAAAATTTGGAACTTGGTTACCTTCCAATAGCGTCTGGTATGTGTTGTTGAATTCTAGATCGCTCTTGTACAGATGCGGCCACCCGGAAGTCTTGTGCCCACAAGACTCAAGCACAGTGGTCATCACCATGAACGATAGGTAGTCTACAACATTATTGGTGTTTCCCTTCTTGTACTTAATGTTCAAATGGAACTATTGCAGGTATGTGGACTATTTTTTATGGCAACTATTCTACAACTTCCCTTATGTCTGTATGAACTACAAGGGGTGGGCCTGCACCATGGAATACATCTCTTTGTCATAGGTTGGATACTTTCAGACTGTGTCTGAAAGTGTCTCACTGTGGTATGCCACCAAATTCCCATGCTGAGTAAGAAATACACCAATAGCATAGTCAGAGGCATTTGTCTCAATCTCAAATGGTTGTTGCATGTCTATTTATGTGAGCACTGGTGCAGAGGAGAGGCGATGCTTCAATTCGGAAAACGCCTACTGTTGGGATTCAGGCCAAAATAAATTTTCTTTCACTTCGCCCTTGGTGACTTGACTCAAAGGCCAAGTGGTATGAGAGAACCCCAACATGAACATGCAATAGAAATTGGTAAGACCCAGAAAGTTGCATATCTCCATTAGATTGGTTGGGGTTGGCCAATCCCGAATGACTTGTATCTTGGATGGGTCCACATGCACACCTCGCTCATTAATGATGTACCCCAGATATTGAACCTAGGTCATACCAAAAGTGCATTTCTCCAAATTGGCACATAACTTGTGTTGCCACAGAGTTTGGAGGACCTATTGAATATGGCGGAGGTGCTCTTCCCAACTCTAGCTGAAGATCAGGATGTTATCCAAATACACCACCATGAATGACTTGGTAAATTGTCACAAGATGTCATCCATCAACCTCATGAAGGTTTTGGGGGAATTCGTCAACTCGAAAGGCATGACCACCCATTCGAAAAGGCCATCCTTGGATTTGAAGGTAGTCTTCCACACATTAGAGGGTTTAATTGGTACTTGGTGGTACCAAGACTTCAAGTCAATATTGCTGAAATATTTGCCCCCTTGAGGTGATCTAGAAGGTTGTCAATCCATGGGATTGGATGCCCATTCTGAACAGTGACATTATTCAATGCCTGATAGTTAATACAAAGTCTCCAGGTGCCATATTTATTCTATACCAACATGATTGGGCTTCCATAGGGTGATGAACTTGGCTTGATGTTCCCTTTCTACAAAAGCTCTTGAATATGCTTATTAATTTCGTTGTTCTCTAGAACAGAGCATTAATAGATTAGTTTGTTGGGTATCAGCACACCCAGGATCAGATTAATCGAGTGCTTGACCTAGCAGTGTAGGGGTACCCCTGTGGGTGAGGTGAAGATGTCCTTGTACTCTTCCACAACATTTTCCATTTACTGTTATCGTGCAGAGGAGCCCTGTTTGGAGGTTGTGGATGTGGCCACAATCTTCTTCTTGCCCTAAGGGTGAATCATAAGGAAGACAAACTTCCCGGTCTGGGAATAATCTTACTGCATTGCTTCGTAAAGATGAAGGAGATGGTGGTAGGCGGTGCTACCTCTAGTACCTTGTATAAATTATTGGCCAAAAAAATAATGATAGTGTAACACATAAACTCACACACAACTTGATGCTTCCATAAGTATGGTTGGCCTAATAATACATCACAAACTTCAAGAGGAGCAACATCAGACAATGCCTCATCTGTGAAGGGCTTGACACTATAGGGAAGGAGACATTGTTGGCTGACATAGAGATCTTGCCCTTGGTGAAGCCACCTGATGGTGTATGACTGCGGGTGTGGTGTGGTCGGTAGGCCCAACTACTTCTCGACCTCTACCGAAATGAGGTTCTTTTGGCTTCCGCTGTCAATAATGAACTATAGAGGAGAACCCTTCACCCACATTTATGAGTGGAAGAGTTGCTCCCCCTCCTCTATATCTTCGAGCTCAACCTTTTGGATTGTGGTGGTGGCAATAGTGGCACTAGGATCCGCATCAATAATCTGCTTCCCTTTGTCATTCCTCTTGTCAATTTCTGACTCAAAGTCAGAACATGCATCTAATTCGAAAGCCTTCAACTCGGCCATCAGTGACTACGTGGCTCGACACTCACTTGTGTTAAGAGTGGGGCTACACCATTTCCCTGTGTCCTTATTTGTCTTCGCGGTGTTGTTCTTTGCTTGCCGCTTCAGCGGGTTGTCTTGAGTCACCCCACCCTGGCTTTGTCCTTTGTTCTGTGGCTTGGGGGCGCCTTTCCCTTTATTTGGATTCGCAATCCAAAGTCTCGCTTCTTCTGTTTAAATTTCTGCTCAATCTTGAGAGTGTATCAATAGGTGACGCCAAGTGAGGAGATTTCTAGGATCTCCGTCTCATCCTAGATGTACTTGTGTAGACAATTGCAGTACTTGAGTACCAAATTCCGCTCAAAATCCTTGATACTCAGCTTCGTGCAAAGGGTATGGAAAATATTTGTGAACTCTGGCACATCTTGGTCCCTTCCTTGCCGCAACGTGGTCCACTTTATGTATTTATCTTCATAGCTCCCGATAGAGAAATAATGTTCCTTGATGGCGTCTCCGAAAGAATTCCGAGTGGGTGCAACTGAAAACAATAAGGATTCCCTCTCACCTTTTTGTTCATAGTAGGCTTCCCACTTGTCCTTGATATGTGGGGTGACTTTGAGGAGTGAAAATGTAATATTTTCCTGATTAGAAAAGTCATGAACCGAAAAATATCCTTCCAACAAATTTAACCATCTATCTACGATGTCTACATTTATATGGCCTTCAAATATGGGAATGTCAAATTTAACTTGTACCTTAAAAAGAGTGGCGCCTCTAGGGTACCTTTTGGATGAAGATGCGTCACCTGTGAGTAGACGATGAAGGATCTGGGCAAAGTTATCCATCATCGTCTTTCACTCTAGGGCTACCTCAAGCAATATTTTGAAAGGATCTCCTAACCCCTCTTCTTTATTTTCTTCCACTATGGGAGTTCATTAGGGTTTGCGAGGCTGGTCTTGCAAAGATTCAACTAGTTCGAGCCCTAACTCCTTATACCCTGACCTTGTTGGGGACATATAAAGAAAAATAGAGAAATAGCATACCGCTCTGATACCATTGATCCAAAATTATGTAGAAACACAAAAAAATACCTATATACACATAAACATTGTGATGCAATAGAAATAAAACTTCATTTCATTAATATCAAAGCACTGAAATATGCTTACATACAGAATGGAAATAAACTAGCTTGGGTGATGGTAGCTTATCTCTAAGAAGAGATGTGGTATCTACATGCCTCTAAACCATGTTACAATGGTGTTAAAGGGCCATTTTATTATTGAACAACAACAGAAAATCCTAAACAACCAAAACCATAGCCTTAGGAGATGAGATGCCAAGAGTTGGTTGGCCCGTTGGGGTTAGTTGAGTAGCCAACTTCCTGTGGTCGTAACTTGGTCATATGATCTTCGTTTGGCACATACGATACCTTGTTGGAAAGATCTTTGTGAGTACTACAAGATTTGCTTCAGGCCCCTACTAATGGCTATAGGCCTACTTCAGACCTCAAAAATCATCATTTAGGGGGTGAAAACGCTCCAGAAGTTCAGGACCTGAAAAATTGCTAAAAATAGCAAATGTTGTTATAATCAAGGAAACAGACAAAACCAACTAGAGGTTTATGTGGAATAGGTGGGTGGAAACCAATATGCAATTGGACCAGGTTATCCTATGCCCAGACAAACAAATAGAGACACAATATGCATGGGGATTAGGCATGGCAACCAATAACCAAGGTGAATACCTAGCGCTTTGGCAGGGCCTGGAAATCACAATGATAAAAAAATTAGCCAAAATCACAGAGTTTGGGGACTCAATGATTGTGATACAATAGTTGTGGAAAGTCAAAGGATCACAAAGATGAGATTTTCCTCCTATTATGCAAAGGATCAACTTGAAAATAATGCAATTTGAGAAAATTGTATTCTTCCATGTGTATAGAGAGATGAATAAAATGACAATTTCATTAGCCAATAAAGGAGCTACACTAGAGCAGGGGAAAATAGAATTGGATCATGGGTTGATCTATAATTCACCCATTCCATGAATGTTGAAACAAATCGTTATAACTTTAATATACATTTTAATGGCCTTCCCAACCAAATAATCAAATGAATCCCCATGGTGGTGTTTGTCCACACACTCATCCCATCAAACGCATGGATCACAACTTGTAAGCCTGCGCAATCATGTAAGGATCGATGGCATGAAATAACTTCCAAACCACACTGATCCCATCAAACGCATGGATCACAACTTGTAAGCCTGCGCAATCATGTAAGGATCGATGGCATGAAATAACTTCCAAACCACACTCATCCCATCAAACGCATGGATCACAACTTGTAAGCCTGCGCAATCATGTAAGGATCGATGGCATGAAATAACTTCCAAACCACATGGGTTCAAGGAAAGAAACCCATATCAAAATCATATTAACAATTGGTGAATTCAAGTGGTGAATTGCAAGAACAAATGGCAGAAGGTTTTAATGCTCTAAGGCTATAAATTTTGTACACAAACAAGGGGATCCTTGACCTTGGTAGAGCATTCAATCCACTACAAATTGGATTTAATATTCGTATCCCTCTATATCTTATGATTTACATTCCAAGGAGATCGACGAGATTCAAGCATGGATTTGGAAACCTCACATTTCAATGATTCAGGGAGGAAGTTCAGAGGAAGGCATGGTTATATATGTCATTATGTGGTTCTCTGGTCCTACACCGTGTTATTGTTTAGTGTTCATAGCTACGAACATTGGTGGTCATAATCCTTTGAAGCCTGAAGCGGGAGCATCAAACTTTTATAATAGACAACTTAGGAGGATGATCAAGTTAAAACTAACAGGTTGTTGGCAATGCTATTAGAATCAGTCAAAGGCTTAATGAACACCCTCAATTAGAAGAAATTTGTGAAGGAGCATGAGCGAAGGTTGTACCAGCTACTAATGAACACCAAATATGAATTATTGCAAGCCAAAATGGAGCAGTTCCATGTTGAAATTCAGAAAAAGCTAACAGCCCTGGAATATATCAGGGTGGCTAAGGCTAGGACCAGTAACAAACCTAAGTAAAAAAGGCTAGGCATGCTTTAGAGGCAGGAGCAATGAGATAGGGATGGGGATCCATGCAATATGGTGAGATTGGAGAATCGATATTCTCCTTTGATAATTATTTTTGCAGTTTTTGGAATTTTTTGATGTTATGTAAATATATATCGATATTAGGAATTTTTTGTCGAGACTATAGTTGGCATCTATTTAGAATAACAGGTAAAATTTGTCATAAGAATCGATTTTCTTACTTTTGGACTTATGAATCTAGTGGTTTTTTGGAACATGAAAAAATATTTAAGGGTCCTAGCCCAAAATCCAATTTTTCTTTCTAATATAAAAAAGCTACTCGTTTCTTTGAAAAAAAACTATATGGATAATAATAGTATGAATACTTATAATAATACTTTATTTTATCTTTCAATTTTAGATCTACCCCTCTTATTGCAATTTGATTCTTTCAAATTCCTTTTACTCCTAAATCAATAATACTAACAGTAACATGATAACAATATGTCTATATTAACAATATAATAATATGCATTTAACTTAACAACTTTAACCATATAATATTTAATAACATACTAATATAGAATAAAAAATATATATTATATAATATCATTATATTAAAAAAATAATTAAATTTTGTTAACAATAATTATTATTATTATTATAAGCCCCTAGGAACAACTCAATTGGCGATGTCCGTGAAAATGAAGTGTTATGTACTAGGAGGTTCGAAATTCAAATCTCTCCAATTCACATGTGTCTGCAAAAGGGACATACGTAAGCACCTATGGGTTGTAGCGGTCGCAGTTGAAATCAACCCCTACGAAACTGGCCCAATTGTCTATTCCTCTAGTTATAAAAATATTAATATCAATATAAACATTATTCATCTCCCTTATAGTAAAATCATAATAATATTATTATAACATTAATATAACAATTTAATTCTAATATAACTATGTGAATAATAATATTGTTATGCAACCAACTCACAAAATAGAAGAAAGAGATAGATCAACAACTTAAAACATAGCCTCTTCAAGGGGGCAACCTCCTTTACATTACACAAATGAACAATTCTTGGATGATACAAATGACAAGACCTCCTTTCTATATATAGCAGTCTAAGGGGTCACAATATAATCAGATTCAACATAATAATAATAATGTAAGGGCACAACAATTATAATAGTGGGCTTCTATGGGGCACAATAATACAAATATGGGGACAACATGGGCATAACAATAACAATAAGGGGTACAATGAAAATAATAATAAGGGGATACATTAGTATTATAGGGACCTAACATACCCCTCTCCTTCAAAAAAGTGTTGTCCTCAATGCTTGAGTAGTTCTAGATGCTTCTATATAAAATTCTCATCCTCCCATGTAGAATCTTCAGTGGGTAAGTTCTTCCACTTGATGAGATAATCTAAAATTGATCGATTTTGCAGCTGTAGAGTTCTTGTTTATGTGTGTAGGTTTTAACACCGTACATAAATTACTTGCATACGAATTCTAAAAAACAAAAAATAAACAAAGGCGAGAGCATAACACATAAAACAAATATACACAGAGATTTTCCCCTAGATCCCAAAACTGAGACTATTAATTTGATTTTTCATTATGTTCCTTTCGATGTTACAATACATATATATACATGTGAAGCATCCAATACCATGGACCGAAAACCATCGTGCCCAAAAAAATGTGCTAAAACCATGCACAAAACCATAGGTAAGTTCGTCCCACCTAATATAGGGTCCCAAAAAAATTTCCCCGGGGAGCCCCCCTCAAACCCCCTGTGACCCCCCTACTACTTCGCTCCCCCTCTGATCCCCCGGTTAACTAGGGGAGCTAGTCGTGGAAAGAATATAACACAACCCAACATTCTCTCACTTGTTGTTTTCTTTCCACAGGGGGCCACAGGAGAGCTTAGTCATTTATCCAGCCCTGCAACAACCATTGTTTCTCTACACCAATAGAACTTCTCAGAGCTCACAAATTTTGTCAATGCATCTACAGTATTCTTCAAATTTTCCACCTGTACCAGCAACATCTTTTTGTCTTCTATCATATCTCTCACAAAGTGA
This sequence comes from Pinus taeda, assembly GCA_000404065.3. Lineage (NCBI taxonomy): Eukaryota > Viridiplantae > Streptophyta > Pinopsida > Pinales > Pinaceae > Pinus > Pinus taeda. The sequence continues at coordinate 142,722 of APFE030141991.1, forward strand.
TACTGAACATCAATGTGCTTTGTCTTTGAATGATAAGCAGGGTTCTTTGCCAAGAAAATTGCACTTGGCTGTCACAGTCTATCCTTATAGCTCCCTGTACTAACCCCATACTTGAACACAATCTCTGTAACCAAACTGATTCCTTGCTTGCATGAGTGGCTGCCATGTATTCTGCCTCTGTAGTTGATATGTGCCACTACAGATTGTTTCTTACTCATCCAACTGACTGCACCTCCAAATAGGTTAAACACATACCCACTTGTAGATCTTCTCTGATCCAGATCTCCAGCCTAGTCTGCATCAACAAAGCCACGAATATCCAACACTTTGTCAAATCCTGGTCTTCCTTGGTAGCACAAACCATAATCACTAGTGCCACACAAATACCTGAAAACCCGCTTCACTGTTGTCCAGTGCTCCTTCCCTGGTTTTGACATAAACCTGCTCAATACTCCCACTGCATGTGCAATGTCTGGTCTAGTACAGACCATTGCATACATCAAGCTACCAACTGCACTTTCATATGGAACACGGGACATGTCCTCTTCCTCTACTTGTGTCTTGGGACACTGTTCAGCAGATAACCTCACACCTACAGGAATAGGAACCTTCACCGGTTTACTATCCTGCATATTAAACCTCTGCAATGTTGTCTCGACATACTTCCTCTGGTTTAACCAGAGCTTCCTCTTTGCCCGATCTCTTTTAATTTCCATGCCCAAAATATAGTTTGCAGCACCGAGATCTTTCATGTCGAATTTGGAGGACAATTGGGTCTTCAATCCTGGATAATTTCTTTGTCATTTCCAACCAGCAACATATCATCCACATACAAGACCAGCTAAATAACACAGTCACCAATTAATTTAAAATACACACAATGATCTGCTTTGCTTCTGGTGAAGCCAAGTCCTCGTATAAATTGTATCAAATTTCTTAAACCACATCCTTGGTGACTGTTTTAACCCATACAGAGACTCTTTAAACTGCATACTAGTTTTCTTTCTTACCCTTACCACAAGCCTTCAGGTTGCTTCATGTAGATTTCCTCTTCCCAAATCCTTCGTGAAGAACTGTTGTCTTCATATTCCATCTGTTCTACCTCAAAATAGAAAGCAGTAGCAAACAGATAAAAGTAATCTAATAGATGTTACCTTGGCAACAGGAGAAAAAATATCACCAAAATCAATTCCCAGCACCTGGGAATAACCTTTTGCTACCAACCGAGCTTTGTATTTCTCCACCTTCCCTCTGCATTTGTCTTCTTCTTGAACACCCATTTGCTGCCAATGGGTTTCCTTCCAGCCGGCAACTCCACCAGATCCCAAGCCTCATTTTTGTGCAAAGATGCCCTTTCATCAACCATGGCCTCTTTCCAGAGTTTTCCATCCTCTGAATCCACTGCTTCCTTCACAGTTCTGGGATCATCATCAGTAACAGACAAAGCAAAGTTTGAATAGAAAGCAGATGGACTATACCTTTCTGGCTGCCTTCTTTCTCTAGCTGATCTTCTCACAGCCGGAGTTTGTGGCTCTTCATCTTCTGATTCCTCCTCTGCTACAGAGTCTGATTCTTCCTCCTTTAGTTCAAACTCTATCTTCACAGGTTCCTTTGGTTGGACTTCATGTTTAATAACATCTTTCACCTCTCTGAACACCACATCTCGACTGTACACCACCTTCCTTGTTACTGGTTCCAAAGCTTATAACCCTTTAAACCATCCTTATACCCAATAAAGATGCACTTTTCAGATTTACTATCCAACTTGGTTCGTTTCTCCTTTGGAACATGTACATATGCATCACATCTGAATACCCTCAGATGTGAAAGAGAGGGTTTCTTACCAGTCCATACCTCTTATGGAGTCTTATCCTCCAACGCTGATGAAGGTGATATGTTGACCAGGTAACATGTTGTCTCCATCGACTCTGCCCAGAATTCCTGTCCTAACCCAGCACCACTGAGCATGCTTCTTGCCCTTTCCATCAACGTCTTGTTCATTCTTTTTGCAACTCCATTTTTCTTAGGTGTGTATGGAGTAGTCTTCTATCGTGCTATACCACACTTCTTACAAAATTCTTCAAATTCCTTACAGCAAAACTCTCCACTGTTATCTGTCCTCAGCACCTTTATTTTCTTCTATGTTTGGCTTTCCACCAGAGCCTTAAATTCTTTAAACCTGTCAAAGACTTCAGATTTCTTCTCGAGGAAATATATCCATGTATTCCTTGAGAAGTCATCTATAAATGATACATAGTACACATACTTACCCAGGGATGGAACCTTCATAGGTCCAAACACATCACTGCGCACAAGCTCTAATATCTGTTTCGCCCTCTTACCACCAGAGGGGAAACTCACCTGATTCTGCTTCCCATATACACAATTTTCACAAAAATCAAAATCCAGAGAGCTACTAGTCATACCTTCTACCATAGATTTGCCATGATGTATTCGAAGGCCCTTCTCTCCAATGTGTCCAAGCCTTTGATGCCATAACATGGTCTTTTCTCCAGAGACCACTAGATTTTCTGCTCCACTTTCAGGAACCATAGAACTGTTGCAACCATCAATAATAGTGCTACCTTGCATCTTGTATAGAGTTCCAATCCGAACTCCCTGCATAAATACCAGTGCTCCCTTAACCGTCTTGTAGGTATCTTTCTCAAACATTGTTTTTACACATGCATCATCCAGCTTGCTTACAGAAATCAGATTTCTGGCTAATGTAGGAATATGCAGAACACCCGGAAGTGTTCTAATCCTTCCACCTTGCAACTTCAACTTTACTTTTCCACGACCAACGATTCTAGCCTTCTTGTCATATCCCAAGAAGACATCACCAACATCATATTTCTCATACTCGTAGAACCACTCTCTATGGGGATTGAAGTGAAAGGATGCACCTGAGTCAATCAACCATGCCTCATGATCTACATGTGTACTTGAATAAGCCAAATACACATATCCACCTTCATCTGAGGTGGTTTTTGCCTCTGTATAAGGAGCATCATCAGATCCCTTTCCTTTGTCGAGAGCTTTAGATTTACAGTCCCTTTTGTAGTGCCCTTCCTTTCCGCATTTCCAGCACATGACCTTTACAGGTTTTCTTAGAGATTTAGATCTCCCTCTAGATTTAGATCTCCCACTTGATGACTTATTTTTGCCTATGTTCTAGGACCATCCTTGTATAGACAAGGCATCACCATTCTGGCTCTCCATATTTTTCCATCTAATCTCCTTCATCAGCAAGGATAAGACTAATTCATCAAACTGCAAGGTAGTTGCATTGCTACCTATTGCAATAACTAGACTATCCCACGAATCTGGTAGAGAACAAAACAAACTGATGACCTTTTCTTCATCTGAAATTTTAATATCAGTAGATAATAATTGACTTACCACAATATTAAATGCGTTTAGATGCTCTGTCACCAAGTCTCCATCTTTCATCCTCAAGTTATACAACTTTTTCTATAGGAATAGTTTATTCACCGGAGACTTAGATTGGTACAAAGTCCCTAACTTGACCCACAAAGCCTTAGTCGTAGCTTCCCCTGATACATTCAACAATACTGAATCTGAGACACATAATCGTATTTTTCTCTTTGCCTTTCGATTTAACTTCTTCCATTGTTCATTGGACACTCTCATTGGTTTAGTACTTGGATCTACCGCGATCCACTAATATTTATCTACCAACAGATCCTCCATCTGGAGTTTCCATAACTAAAAATTCTAACCATTAAATTTAACAATCTCTATCTTTCCACTGCTCGCCATCTTCTTTCACCACCAGAATTGATCCCGCAGATCTCCCACTGAATAGGGTCTACCATAGGCTCGAGTGAAACCCCTCAGCAACAAAGGCGTCCCCTTGAAGCCAAAACAACTCCGATACCAAATGTAGGTTTAAACCCCATACAAAAATTACCTACATACGAATTCTAAAAAACATAAAATAAACAAAGGCGAGAGCATAACACATAAAACAAATATACACAGAGATTTTCCCCTGGATCCCAAAACCGGGACTACCAGCTTGATTTTTCATTATGTTCCTTTCAATGTTACAATACATATATATACATGTTGAAGCATCCAATACCATGGACCAAAAACCATCGCGCCAAAACCATGTGCTAAAACCATGCACAAAACCATAGGTAGGTTCGCCCCACCCAATATAGGGTCCCAAAAAAAATTTCCCCGAGGCACTGCCCTGGACCCCATAGAGGGGGGCTACCCACCCCCCACAAACCCGCTATGACCCCCCCGCTGCACAATACGTGCAACGAAGGGGGGGCTCCACCCCCTCTCTAATCCCCCAGTTAATTCGGGGAGCTAGTCATGGAAAGAATATAACACAACCCAACAATGTGACTACTCCAGGTTCCAATATGATTTTTCCTTCCTCGTCAAGCTCTGGAAATATTGTTTGAACTGGGAGCTTGTCACCTATAACCTTCTTTAAGCATGAAACGTGGAAAACTTGGTGCACTCGAGAAGATGCATAAAGTTCCAATTTTTATGCCATAGTACTAATCTTTTGCAACACCTTGTATGGACCATAGTACTTTGGTGATAATTTATTATCCTTCTTAGCTTGCTTGAGGGACATTTGTTTGTGTGGTTGTAGCCGTAGAAATACCCAGTCACCTACTTCAAAACTTCTTTCGCTACGATGTTGATCTTCCTGTTGTTTCATTCTATTATGTGCCAAAGTGAGTTTATCCTTTAAGAGTTGGAGAACTTTTTGTTGATGCTTGATGTGATCTTCCACTGCTTGAACCTTAGAATTTTCTCTTAAATATGATGTGATGGATGGTGGATGATATCCATAAAGCGCCATAAATGGGTCATTTTTGCTGTAGTATGGAAGGATGTGTTATACCACCATTCAGTGAGAGGCAACCATTTAATCCATTGTGTTTGTTTATCAGATACAAAGCAACAAAGATATTCTTCCAAACATTTGTTCACTATATCAATTTTCCCATCAGATTGAGGATGATAAGATGAGCTATGAGCTAACTGAGTATCTAGACAAGAAAATAATTATGTCTAAAAAATTCCAGTGAAAATAGGATCTCTGTCACTTACAATAATCTTTGGGTTTCCATGTAGCTTTTGAATTGTTTCCATAAATGCAGTAGCAACTATACTAGCTTTAAATGGATGAGATAATACACAAAAGTGTGCATACTTGCTAAGTCTATCAACTACCACCATGATGACACTATTTCCTTCGGACTTGGGTAAACCTATGATAAAATCCATTGAAACCTCCTCCCAACATTGACTTGGAATGGATAAAGGTTGTCATAGACTTGGGGTCTTAATTGTCTCAGCTTTATTTTGTTGGCAAACCAAACATTCTGCCACAAAATTTTGAATATCATATTTAAGGCCATCCCAAAAAAATTCCTTCTTAACCTTGTGGTAAGTTTTTAAGAACCCCGAATGCCCTCCTAAGGGAGATGTGCAATTCCCTAAGAATCTTTTGTTTGAGTTGGGAATTCTTATAGAGGTATAAGCAATCTTTGTACCATAACGAATCATTTTTCCATCTAAATGTATCATATGTACAGGGATCTTGCTGCAACTTTTGAATGAGTGCCCACACTTCTTCTTCATTCTTCCATTCATCCCTTGCTTCGTTTATCCAATCTGGTTGAATAATAGAAATGGCACAAAGCAATGCTTCCACATCCTCATCCTTTCTTGAGAGTGCATCTGCAACAACATTTTGATTCCTTTTTTTGTTGATGATTTCAAAGTCATAACCCAACATCTTTGTGACCCATTTTTGTTGCTCTTATGAAGATAATCTTTGTTATAAAAATTATTTATGACTATCATGGTCTATTTTTACCTTGAAGTGTCTTCCCATTAGGTAAGGTCACCATTTCTTAAGTGCATCTAGTATTGCCAACATTTCCTTCTCGTAAATAGCTTTGTGTAAATATTTTCCTTTGATTGGATGGATTTCGAAAGAAATGGGTGTTTCTTCTTGCATTAAAACAACACCAATTCCCGTTCTTGAGGCATCACATTCCACAATAAAGGTTTTTGTGAAATCTGGTGTAGTTAAGACCGGTGCTTGGCACATTGCCTCTCTAATATGTTAAAAGGCCTTCGTTGCTTCTGGAGTCCAAGAGAATGCATCTTTCTTCAGTAATGTTGTTAGAGGTGCTACTGTTCTCCCATAATTCTTAACAAACTTGCGATAATACACTGTCAACCCTAGAAATCCTTGCAGATTCTTTATGGATGTGGGGATTTTCCATTCCTTAACGGATTTAATTTTGCTAGGGTCTACCTTAACACCTTCATGAGATACAATATGACCCAAATATTCCACCTCTTCTACTCCAAAGAAACATTTGGAGGTTTTTGCATATAATTGTTTCTCCTCCAATAGTTTGAGCACTCTATCAACATGTTGAACGTGATCCTTCCAAGACTTGTTATAGATTATTATATCATCAAAAAATACTAACACAAATTTTCTAAGGGTTTGAAAATGGAATTCATCAAACCTTGAAATGTAGAAGGTGCATTGGTAAG
>APFE030141991.1:152918-192802 GCA_000404065.3 Pinus taeda
CAGATTGAGGATGATAAGATGAACTATGAGCTAACTGAGTACCAAGACAAGAAAATAATTTTGTCCAAAAATTTCCAATGAAAATGGGATCTCTGTCACTTACAATAATCTTTGGATTTCCATATAGCTTTTGAATTGTTTCCATAAATGCCGTGGAAACTGTACTAGCTTTAAATGGATGTGATAATGCACAAAAGTGTGCATACTTGGTAAGTCTATCAACTACCACCATGATGACACTCTTTCCCTTAGACTTGAGTAAACCTGTGATAAAATCCATTAAAACCTCCTCCCAACGTTGGCTTGGTGGATAAAGGTTGTAATAGACCTGGGGTCTTAATTGTTTCAACTTTATTTTGTTGGCAAACCAAGCATTCCGCCACAAACTTTTGAATATCTGATTTAAACCCATCCCAAAAAAATTCCTTCTTAACCCTGTGGTAAGTTTTTAAAAATCCTGAGTGCCCTCCTAAGGGAGAAGTGTGCAATTCCATAAGAATCTTTTGTTTTAGCTGGGAATTCCTACAGAGGTATAAGCGATCTTTGTACCATAACGAATCATTTTTCCAGCTAAATGTATCAGACGTACTGGAATCTTGTTGTAACTTTCGAATAAGTGCCCCCACTTCTTCGTCATTCTTCCATTCCTCCCTTGCTTCGTTTATCCAATCTGGTTGGATAATAGAAATGGCGCACAACAATGCTTCCACATCCTCATCCTTTCTTGAGAGTGCATCTGCCACCACATTTTGCTTCCCTTTTTTGTAGATGATTTCAAAGTCATAACCCAACATCTTTGTGACCCACTTTTGTTGCTCTTCAGAGGATAATCTTTGTTCTAAAAAGTATTTAAGGCTATCATGATCCGTTTTTACCTTGAAGTGTCTTCCCATTAGGTAGGGTCGCCATTTCTTAATTGCATGGAGTATTGCCAACATTCCTTCTTAGAAATAACTTTGTGTAAAAACTTTCCCTTGATTGGACGACTTTCAAAAGCAATGGGTCTTTCATCTTGCATTAAAACAACACCAATTCCATTCCCTGAAGCATCACATTCCACAATAAAGGTTTTTGTGAAGTCCGGTGTAGCTAAGACAGGTGCTTGGCACATTGCCTCTTTAAGATGTTCGAAGGCTTTTGTTGCTTCTGGAGTCCATGAAAATGCATCTTTCTTCAATAATGTTGTTAAAGGTGCTGCTATTCTTCCATAATTCTTAACAAACTTGCGATAATACCCTGTCAACCCGAGAAATCCTCGCAGATGCTTTATGGATGTGGGATTTTCCATCCCTTAATGGCTTTAATTTTGCTAGGGTCTACCTTAACTCCTTCATGAGATACAATATGACCCAGATATTCCACCTCTTGCACTCCAAAGAAACATTTGGATCTTTTTGCATATAATTGTTTCTCCTCCAATAGTTGTAGCACCCTGTCAACATGTTCAACATGATCCTTCCAAGACTTGCTGTAGATTAGTATATCATCAAAAAATACCACACAAATTTTCTAAGGAAGGGTTTGAAAATGGAATTCATCAAACCTTGAAATGTAGAAGGTGCATTGGTAGGCCAAAAGGCATGACCAAAAATTCATAATGACCCTCATGAGTTCTAAATGCTGTTTTCAGAATGTCTTCGTCTTCATTCTGATTTGATGATATCCTGACGAAGATCCAACTTGGTGAAGTAAATTGATCCATGCAATTCATCCAGTAATTCATCAATGACAGGAATGGGAAACTTATCTTTAATAGTGAGCTTGTTGAGCTCCCTATAATCCCGACACATGCGCCATGATCCATCCTTCTTGTGCACCAATACTACTGGAGTAGAGAAAGAACTTTGACTAGGTTGAATTATACCAACCTCTAGCATTTCTGCAACCATACATTCAATTTCACTCTTTTGAGCATAGGAATATCTGTAAGGCCCAATTTTTGGAGGAACACTTCTTGGAATCAAATGAATAACATGTTCATGATCATGAATAGGTGGGAGGCCTTTGGGAGTCTCAAATACTTTGGAATGATTGTCCAAGACTTCTTGGAGATCTGGAGAAATAGATGATTCCAATGTGGGAATCTCTAGCGAACATAATTGTGCAATTACACCTCGTTGTTCTTTCTTTAGAAGTTTTTTCATGCTGTTAGAGATTATTATCGTTCCCATTTTCCCTGTGATACCCCTTAATTAAACTTCATTTCCTTCTAAAACAAATTTCAAGAAAAGTTCTTGAAAATTAAAAGTTATCATACCCAAATATTGTAGCCATTGGACTCCTAGTACAACATCAGCATCACCCATTGAAATGGAAAGCATTGGACTATTCAACACATATTCTCCCATGGATAGCTTGATATTATGACACTTTCCAGAGCAATTTATGGTTCCTCCATTTGCAACCATCACTTGACACTATGGTGTTGGATATAAGAAGCAATTCAATACCTTGGCTATCTTACAATGACTAAAATAATGGGTACTACCCGAATCAATCAACACTATTACCTTCTTCTTCTTGATATGTCCTTCTATCTTGATAGTTTGAGGAGTGGAAATTCCGGTCAATGCATTACAAGATATGGTCGGATCCATTTCTTCTTTCTCTAGGGTTTATTCCTGGTGTGTATCCTCTTCTTTCGATGTTTCTTGTTCCTTTTCTCCCTCCTATTCACAATCTATGTAAAATAATTTCTTCTTAGCACACTTATGACATTTAGTGTATTTGCTATCACAACTGTAACAAAGCCCTTTTTCTCTTTTTTTCTTCCAATTGTTGTGGTGTCAAACTTGTAGGTTGTGTAAGGCTATGGGCAACAACACTTCCATCTTTATAGTTGTGAGTGGTAGGCTTCCTTGTTGCCATAATTTTGATTTCAATTTTTCTTTCCAACCTGAATGCCTTCTCCAATGAATCAGGTTCCCAAAGGCGAACATCATGTTGGATGTTATCCTTTAAAGTCCCTATGAACACATCAATCCTATGCTTCTCTGGAATATCTTTTACCCTTATATTCAATTTTTGGAAGTCCTCAATGTGCTCCACCATTGAACCCTTTTGTTTGAGATTTATCAATTGTCTAAAAAAGGTGTTTCTTTTTGCATCCTCATAATGTGCTATCATTTCTTCCATAAAAATTTCCCAAGTGACAATTTGTTTATGAGAGCAAAGCCATCAATACCATACAAACTGATTGGGTTCCAAATATAAAGTTGCGATGTGTACCTTTTGTGTGCTTTTCACATTACGAAGATCAAAATATTGCTTCATCTGTAGTATCCATGTTATGGGATCCTTTCCATCAAAATTCCTCATATCTATCTTTGGAACATGGTGGGTCTTCAATCCAACGTTAGATTCTATGAAATCATGACTAACAACTCTTCTGTTCTCGTCACGAGTTTCCTTTACTACCCTTTCACCATTAGTAAGCATTTCTTGTAGCAACTTTGTCAAATCTATATTCAAATCTTCCATGCTGCCTTTAAGTTTTGCTTCTATACCATCCATCCCATTATTTAAACCATCCAACTTATCTTTAGTTACTTTTTGTGAGAGCGAAATCTGTTGCACTTGGTCTCGTAATTTTGATATATCATGTTGCATTTATTCCTCTTCTTCATGTGTCATAGTAGAGATTTCAAGTTGCTTACTAGGTGTTACCATTTTCTTTCTTTGGTTCATCAATGAATGATAATTATGATTCACAATTCCCTTTGAATCACTTCAAACTACTTTCTCAAACAAGGATTATGCAAATTAAAAAAAAAACTACACACCTTTTTTTGGTATGAGCTCGATCTTGAAATGCATGTAACTTTGTAATTTTGGATCTCCAAGTTCTGAAATTTTGGTTTGTGATATCCCTCCGAGTCTTCTTTCCAACCCCACAAGTCTGATCGCAATTGGATTCCCGAAGAAACAGTTATGCCCAATCTCATGCGATGATCGAATTATAGACTAGTTCAGTAGAGCGAACTTGTATGGCGTTCCATGTGTCACTGTTTTGAACTTAGGTTCTGAAAATGATATGCAACAAACTACAGTCCGTATGATTTTTGTCCCCTTTTACGAAATTTGAATTAGATTCTTAGAGAGAAAGTTATGTCAATTTTCCTAAGGTGACTTGTTTGAGATCCAATTCAGGAGCCTACAAAACCCTAACTTCCTCAGTTCATATCTCCGAAAATATAACGAGACAAGATCTTAAATTAGTTCAGGAGGTTCATCACAATTTCATCTCAAATGGGTTTTAATTTTAGCTTCTGAAGCTTCGTAGGAAAAAGTTATAGCAAAAATTCCACGATGACTTGTTTGAAGTAACGAAACCCTAGAATCCAAAGCTCTGGTACCAATTGTTATGCAACCAGCTCACAAAATAGAAGAAATAGATAGATCAATGACTTAAAATGTAGCCTCTTTGAGGGGGAAACCTCCTTTAAATTACACAAATGAACAATTATTGGATGATAAAAATGACACAACCTCCTCTCTATATATAGGAGTCTAAGGGGTCATAATATAATTAGAGCCGACATAACAATAATAATGTAAGGGCACAATAATAACAATAGTGGACTTCTATGGGACACAATAATAACAATATGGGGACAACATGGGCACAACAATAACAATAAGGGGTACAATTACAATAATAATAAGGGGATACACTAGTATTATAGGGATCTAACAGGTAGCAGTTGAAATCAACCCCTTGTCACGTGAGTACGAAACTGGCCCAATTGTCTATTCCTCTAGTTATAAAAATATTAATATCAATAGAAACATTATTCATCTCCCTTATAGTAAAATCATAATATTATTATTATAACATTAACATAACAATTTAATTCTAATATAACTATGTGAATAATAATATTTTTGTGTAAGCTTGGCAGGGCTACATCTTCAACATGTGCAATACATCACCCCGATCGGGGCGGGGAATTGAACTGGTGACTTCACATTAAGGAATTCCTTAATAGAGCACCCAATCACCGTCTATCCAAGATCCCATGGACATGTGAATAATAATATTAATATCTATAACATGATTACAATAATTACTATAATAATACCTTCTTTCATTACATAATTTTTTTATTATTATTATATGATAATAATAAAAATTAATAACCTTGAGGGTTAGCTTATTTGGTCAAGTCTCCATCATTAAAGCGCCTATGCTATTGAGAGGTCATGGGTTAAATTCTCTCGACATTATCGTGGTTGGGCTTCGTGGTTGAGCTGCTAGGAAGTGATCCTTTTGGGTAGATTTACCAGGTACAAATATTTCATGGACATAATGGTCACTGATCTTCAAGGACCATGAACCATAGAGGAAATAATAATAATAATAATAGCATTCCCTTCGACATCATAGAGTTCTATTTAATCCTTATAATATTTTTGTAAAATTATTAATCGTTTTGTTGGAAAAATCTTCTTTTTTTCCCTTCAATCATAAATTTATAATTCAATCCCCAATATAAGGATCTCCTTAGTCTATCGTTTCAATTTATCCATTTCATTTCACTCTTTTTAACTTGGTCTTGCATTCTTTGGAATTCATAAAAATCTTTGTTTGTCCCTGAAGATGGGTGGAGCATCCACTCAAAAGGCCAGACATTTTCCACATGCTACATAGTTTCTTCTAGAAGTAGTTGATTGACAATGTTCAGATTGTGGAAACCTTCATTCTCAAATATCTAAGCAATGAAGTTCTTTTGCTATGAAAATACCCCCATAATGTTATCACAAATATTTCCATATTAATGACCATTCCAATTACTTTACAAAACATCTCCATGATACCCTTGAATTTCGTAATGACCTTTTAGTACCTCATAATATTGCCTATAAATAAAATATGTAAAATATTGCATGAAACTCCAATTGGAACCCCTTTTATACTACCATTTCCTTTTGCTTCTTTAATTATCCTAATTAGGGCTTTAGCTACAAAAAAATAAAATAAAAGGGGATAAGGGTTTGTATGAGGCCCCTCCTAATCTTAAGAAAGCCTTTGCTACTCCATTTAATAAAACAACAAAATGTACCGACAAAATGTAATTCATTATCCAAGTAACAAATCGGTAATAAAAATTTTAATGTATAAGAATAAATCTAATTTAAAACTAACTTACCTTCTCATAAGCTTCAAATAGGCCCACTTTCATAATTATTTATCTTCAATGTTAACCTTTGTTGAATGCATACATTCTTGTGCTATCCCAACCACCTCTTGAATTTGTTTTCCCTTTAAGAATCCAAATTATTCTCCTAAGATTTGGTCTTATAGAACACTTTTCAATCTTCTAGCAATGAACTTTAAGATGATTTTATATATGCAACTACATAAAGAGATGGGTTTAAATATCTTAAAGGTTGTAGGATTATATTATTTAGGAATTAATTTTAGGAAAGTTTTATTAAAGGCTCTACATTTTTCCTTGAGTTCTTGTAATCTTCATCACCCTTCGTAAATCTTCCTCCAAAATTCATAACCTCTAGGGAAAAATTCCACTAGTAGTCCACGAGTCCCAAGAATTTATAATGTTGAAAAGTCAATAAAGTATAGTATAGTTACTCTTTCATAGGTTCCTTTATGAGGGTTTGATTATCCTCCTCATTGGCGAAGTTAGGGAATGAGTTTGACAACCTAATCACTTATGTTATTGTAGTATGTCTATATTTCTTAAAAGGGGATGAAAAATGTTTTACACTTTCAAATGCAATGTCCTTGAAATTTTTAGCCTAGTTAACATCTCCTTTATATTCTTTCTACAATTTGCTCAGCTGTGAAAGATTTTTATATTCTCATCCCTAACATATAACCATAAAGCCTTGATCTATATTCTCCACATTTTTTCTTTATAAAAAATGATGAGCCTCCTTTTATCTTCTAATGACTTTATTTCAACTTTTTGTTCCTCACTCAAATATCCAAAGCCTTCATTATTGTAGAGTGCCTTCAAGGCTTCTTCTACTTCTCTAAGAACCCTACCATATTTCATCCACTTGTCCCTTGCCCAATTAGTAGCCACCTATTCTACCTTTTTTAAATTTTGGTGAAGTTTAATTGGAGCAAATTCTCTAATATTACCATTATATTGTTTTGAAACATCTTTGATTTTTCCACACAATCCTCCATCTTCATCCACTATGGATTTAGTTTGAAGGGGTTGGCAAGATTCTCTATTGTAGTGGCCACTTCTAACACTAATGGATTATGATCAAAGTCCCCTCAAAATGTTGACCCATGTTTTACTCTTTATGACTCATCTTATAAGTCTTTAGAAATAAAAAACTTGTCAAGCCTCTTAACAATTCTAGCTTCCCCAATTCTCTTATTACTTTGGGTGTGAAGTAGCTTAAAAGGTTAAATATCTAAAAGACTAGATATTTTTATTTTTCTAATGAAATAACTAAAGAGATGATCTAGTTGGGTAGATAGGTTCTAGTCTTTTATGCTCCTAAGGTGAAATTCAAGTTTCCCCTATCACAATCAATCCAATTTGTAGACTACCCATTTTTAAAAAGCTATCCCAATAGTCCACCTAGTCTAGGTAATGACCATAAGCATTCAACACTATGATATCTTCCCCATATCTAGAGAGAAAAAGTAGGTCCCTCATCCTATACGAAAGATTATGGACCTCATAATTGGCATCCTTTTACACCCTCTTTTAGATATTATTATTTCCTTTTCATTTACCTATGATTCCATATTAGTCCATTCTAATGTTTATATGTGGGATTTAGACCTAAAGTGTTTCCCATTGCATTCATTAGTAATGTACATGAATTTACGACTAAAAATTAGAAAAGATCATATTTTCATTTTCCTTTGAGTTAATTTGCAAAGACAATGTGTTGGACAAGTTGTTGTGTAGGTTGTGATGTTGCCATAAAGATGTTTTTGTTACAGTTGTTGTAACTCTGAACTATATTGTTGCAACTCTGAAATTTATTGTTGCAACTCCCATTGCTACAACTCTCATTGTTGTAACTCTCGCTATTGTAACTCCCATGTTGCAACTTCTAACTTTGTTACTGCAAATCCAGTTCATGTCATTGTTGCAACTCACTTGAATAACTCTAATGCTGCAAATCTTGTGTTGCAACTCTTGAAATCATGATTCGACATCGAAACCATGAGCAAATGGAACCTTAAGCTAATTGGAAACTTGAGTTGATGACGTTACATAATTGTTATTCCATTATTTCAATTTGGATCAACATTGAACCTGATTAAATGAATTATTGATTATTGTTTTGGAATTATGTATGAGTAGTTTATTATTTGTTAATTATTAACAAAATACATGGGAGACTTGTGGAGGCATATTTATTGTTTGCTAATTATTAGCAAACCAAATGAGAAACTTGTGGATCTCATTTATTGGTTGTTATTTTATTTTTAAACAAATGTATATAAGGAGTTCCTCTTCAATTTCACGAGGAAGACTCTTAGAGCATTGTCCAAATCATGATAAAATAATTTAATTATTTATCTTTTATTCTAATTGTAGTTTACAATTTCCAAAGTTTATGATTAGATTAATTAATTTAATTAATTGTTTTTTGCATATTTATTTAATTTGCAAACTAATTTGATTTTTTTCTTTTCGCATGCTTATTTTCTATGCATATTTATGAAGTCTTAATTTCTTTTAACTAGCTCAATTAATTAAATTAATTCATGTTGTTGATGTAACAAGTAATGATAAATATCAGCACTATGTTCTATGGAGGCAGGGCACACTCGAATAGAATAGAGTGTTGTATAATTTAGGTAGACCTCATTCTAGTGTGTAATTTATCTCATCAATTAATTATTCAAGCATTATCTATTTTATTTACTTATGAAATTAATATTTGGTTGTGTGAATTTAATTATTTATACAATTATCTATTCGTCATGGTTTTGTTTATTTTTTTATCAATGTATTTATGCAATTGATTGACATACATTTTAAATTAATTTGCAATCATTTACGTTGTTGAATAAATGTGCTCAACACATAACATTCGTTGGTTTGCCGGATACAATACCTTGTTAGAAAGATCTATCCGAGGACTACAACTGTTGACATTGAATATCAAGTTAAAAGCCTATATTCATCACTAGTGATTTTCCAAAAAAACGTTGTTTAGGGCCTCAAAATGGCTCCGGAAGTTCAGGACCCGAAAAACTACCAAAAATAATAAGCTATGCTCAATTAAGGAAACTGAAAAACTAAAAGAAACAATGGTGGGGGTCCAAGTGGAATAGGTGGATGGCCACCAATATCCACATGGATCAGAAAATGGGTGATTACTCATAGTATTCTACTCATCCTTTTCACCAGTATGGTCCCACACCATTAATATAATCTAGGGAAAGCAATATATTAAAAATAGGGAACTATGGTGTTTATTGGCTCAAGGCCAAGTGGGAAAGTCATCAATAAATTTTGGGCCTTCTTCACCAAGAAAGATGGTGAATGGCACTCTCGATGCCTTGGTCAACTTTGCCAATCATATTGTTCCTTCAAACAACAACTAGTTTGTAAACATATCTACACAATGACTAGGAAACTAGTTTATGAACAACTTTGATTTGAATGTGCAAAAGGTAATATAAGCATCTAAAAAAATCAAATATGACAATAAACAACATTGAAAAGTAAATATATATCATATTAATGCACAACAATAAAAGAGTGCACTAGCTTGAGTGGTGTGGGCACTTCCACGGCGCAACAGGCATACTTAACTTGAATCGGTGGTTGAAAACTCAAAGGCACTCCATCATTTGCTCAAAATGACTAAAAATGGATTTGGAAACAAATTATAAGCTCTCAAGTTGAAATCCAAAGTCTCAAAAACAAGGGTTATAGAGTAACTAGTGCATGTCACTTAGTTTAAACATAAGTAAATTAAAACTTTGTTAATTAATGTGTCTCACAAGAGGTTCCATAAACATATTATATTGAGTTTAGCATGCTTATGCCTCAAATGATTAACCTTAAAGATGCAATCAATTAAAAAGGATTTAAGGGTTAGATACTATAATCCAAAAATAAAAATAAAAAATCACTAGAAATTTGTTATTGAACAATCGATGTGGCTCATAGTTAAGCATCGTGCAGGTCCAAAATTCATGCTTGGAGTGAGTGATGGCTACAAATTTGTGAAAAAATAGTGATTAGGCCCACGCTCTACCTATATGGTTTTAATGGCATGCTTTAACCTCTACATGCATATTTTGGCCTCGACTAAGCCACTAGATTCGTGAGAGAGAGTAGAAAATGAAGGGTAAAAAAGATCAAGGACGACAACATAGTCAAACTGCTGATTAAAGATTTGTAGTAATGACTTTTCTATTAGAAATTTGGGTAAATGTAGAACCTAGGAAAGTTTGATAAACAAAGATTGTTATCCAAAAAGTAAAAATACTCTAGTTCCATTTGAGTGGATGGTTCTAACAAGTGGCTCTGCCAAGAATTTCAATGACATACAAACAATTGTTGGTAATATAGCCACCCTACGGGATATTAATATTTTGCAAATCAGCCCTAAAAATTTTCACTGGAGGGTTTTGATTGAAGGATTTTAGGCACTGCAAATTATCGCTGGAGCTCGAAATGAATAAAAACTTATCATGATTTCTCACCACATGTAAATAAAGGTAGATTCATGGTACATGAAAACAAACCAGTAGAAATGAGGTAAGATCTAATTAGTGTCTTGACTGTAGCTCGTTAAGTGAATGTGTCAATTGATATACTAAAACTAAAACTTTTATATTTATTGAGATTGAAATAATTACATTCTTTGGAGTATAGTTTTTGTGCATATTTAATGGAACTCCAAGTCATTTCTATCTAAGCCATGTTATGTTATCTGAATTAATTTATGTTATATTTATCACAATGATGTTAAATGAAGGTTTAAGATTTCGTATTAGTAATTGGTTTATATTAAATAAAATTACTATCCTTATACAAGGGAAAAGAGATATTTATATCAATAATAATTTCATTTCCAGAATTAACTTAATCATTTGCTAACTCATGTTACCAATAAGAAGTTGCAAATATCATAGCTAAATTAGAATATACACCTTAAGTCATCAAAATTACCTTGCCCGTTTAACTAATAAAGTTCGTAACGAAAAATGAAATCTTACAATCACCTATACCTCGAGAATGAGATGTTACGTCTTACAAAATCAGACTAGAAGATTAAATTAGATTTTCTTTGAAAGGAAAATGGTTGTGTTTATATATTATTTAGTTTTAACTAGTGACTCATATCTGGCATTCAAATGGTATGCTCCTTTCGTGGTTCTCATTTAAAATCATTACAACGATTCAGGGTGGTAATTAGGAAAATGACTATCCAGAGAATTACTTGAAACTGAATCAAAACAGGAAGGAGGGTCCAAGGATCCATAACATAAACAAACTACATTCATGCCTGTAACAACTACTCATACCTCTCAGCACCATTTTCATGTAGGTTCTAGAAGATTAAGATCTTGGTGCAGTATTATTTCACAAGTGAGTTAAATATTATATTTAAACATTCATCTTCAAGAGTTGCATACAAGAATGTAAAAACAAGAACAAAACATTGAATTAAATTTGCAAGTATTTTGAAGGTGTACAACTATATCATTCAGTATTTGTTGCATGGCTCTGCATGAACATTGTTGGGAATAACAATGTAATAGGGGTGACGTGTTAAAGGCACTGACGTGACCATTCACCACATTGTGTACAGTGAAGCTATTCCCCACAATGGGGGTACACCGAAGCTATCACCAACCTCATCTGCAACAACCTCTAATTCGCCATTGTTCAACATTGTCACCTTGACCAATTAAAGTTAATTTTAAAAAATATTGAATTTCTTTTATTTTTCAAACTTCGATGTGTGAAGAATGCTCAACCTAAAAAAAATAAAAAAATTTGAGCATGAAATACATGGCCACATGATGTGAGGTTATTGAATATTATTTGCTCAACATTAGTTATTTTAATGACATGGAAGTTGGATGAACTATTTTATGACCTAACATATTGAGATGTGTTAAGGGGCGGGGGCCATGATGCATGTAACCCAAAACTTATACATTTGTCTTTGCCAAAATGTCATATGTTAGTTTCAACAAATCCAACAGTGTAGAGGGTCACCGCGTAGCACATAACACATGGTCTTGCTATTATTTTTACCAGTGCCACATAACCATATGTACCTCTAGAGATACATGCATTATATTTATACAGACACTTGTTTCCTTGACCTTCACTACTTCAAAATGCATTATTGCATAGACGTTAACATGGGTTCATCCTAACCCAAGAAATAAGAGCATTTTTTTTTCTCTTGGTCAGGGGAAACCAAAAACAAACATTCTAATGGGTAGCTTGCGTTAAAGGGGAAATGAGATAGATGCAGGCCAATAAAAGCTCGTGGTCCTGCAATGGGACTTCCAAAAGAGGATGATATTTGTAGCAGTGAGATGGGCCACAATGTTCTTGCAACTTGAATCACATATGCACAAGGATAAGAGGTATGGGTTTTATCAAATTGAAGTACTTTTGTATGAATTTTATTCGGGAAATATTGCAAATGCCCCTATATTTGTGAAACACTGCCTAATTTTGATTTACAGATTTCCAAAGTCTACAAACAGATAACGGATTTGACATCGCCATTTGCATCTCCTCTAGTTGTTGGCACAAGCTCGCTAATTTGTCCCTAGCCACTAGCGTAAGCTCACTAATTTGTCCCTAGTCCTCAGGATGAGGGTCTTGTAATTGATGTTCAAAACTATTTCTCTTGTTTGTATTGATATTTCAACAGCCTACGAACATATAACGAATTTTACATCGTCATTTGCATCTCATATTTTCATCTCCTATAGTTGTTGGCACAAGCTCGCTAATTTATCCATAGTCGCTGGCGCAAGCTCGCCAATTTGTCCTAGTCCTCAGGATGAGGATCCTGTAATTGATATACATAACTATTTCTACTAAATTAAGTATCAGTCAATTCAAAAACCTACACTCAATAATTGTTTTTCTTTTTTAATGGTCACTTTGTTTGTTTAAATTTTAAATATTATTAAATACATAATATTTTGTGTTAAAAAAATCCAAATAAAAAGAGTGGTAATGTAACATTTAAAAATATGAAAAAACTAAAATATTGCCTTTATGCAAAATAGTATTAAAAAAGCCATTTTTATTATATATTTATTAAATAATGGACTACTAAAATCGCCAACCAATCTTAATAATAACTTCATAATGTTTACCCAAGCTATCAACCATAAAAAAATGCGACTTCACCTTTTATATAGAAAATGCATATTGCAACCAAAATAGATAACCTATTTAATCAAAAAGAACATAGCCATTCATTGAAGTCGCCGTGGTCATGCGTAATTTATGAGACATTTCGTTTTTTAAGAATAAGAGATTTAAGCAAAGTTTTCGGTAGAAATCATGTAAGAGAAATTTTTGGCCAACGCATTTTAAACCAAGAAGTGTGGTTCATCATCAGGACCGGATGATGAACCACACTTGTTGGTTCGAAACGCATAGGTCAAAAATTTATCTTATGTGATTTCTACCAAAAAAAACTTTACTTAATAAGAGATTTGTCTATATGTATTAACAGATAAGTGTGCATGAATTTAATATTAAATGTTAAATAATTTTTTAATTAATATTTTAATGATTTTTTAATTAAATGATTTGATTTATAAAAATAATTTTTATTAATATTTAAAATATATTAAAAGTTTTATTATATCTATATCTATATATATTTCGATGTTTTGTTATGTTTCCGTTACTTTTACCGAACAATCATATAGAACTTGATTATATTACACTATTATATTTAAAAGAGGATTGTCACGTCTACCATAATGAAGTATTTCCCTATAGGATGTTTAAAGTCTCGGCAAATAGTATTGCAGATAAATGTTAATTAAAAAATTTGCAAAAAATAAATCGTAAATTGCTACTTTATTAAATTGAAATTTATTTAATAAAATTGACTAAAATTATAGATCATCAACACGCATAACAAATGCGTAATACCTATTGGCGGCAGGCCCATAATAATAACATGTCTTAGCAAGCAAAGTTTACTTGTCTTTGTTTGCAAAAACTCAACAAAATGGCCAAAAAAAAGTATTATTTATTAATGGTAGTGTGTTCTATAAATAAAATAGGATCTAATCAACCTTGTTGGGCAGTCAAAACATGGATTTAATCTCTAAAAATCAAATCTGGTTGGATTTTCCAATTGGTGTTATGTTTTTCTTACTGGAGTACCCAAATTGACCGAGTACTTGAGAGTGGTTTTAGGTCAGGCTAGTTAGAATCTTGCCATCTCAAGACATCTAGGATCAAAACTCATGGTTTAGATTTTAATAAGAACTCATGAAAATATCAGAGTGAAGGACGATTTACGAATTCTACTGAAATTTGTAATCTTATTTTACAATGTAAATAATTACATGAAATTTTAAAAAAAATAAAAATTTAATAAAATACCTTATGAAAGTGATCATATTAGAAAAATATGGAAAAATATTGTCATAAATAACTAAGTGAGGTGTTTCCAAGGCTAGAAAAGACATAAAATCATAACAAAAATTATTAACAAAGAGGGGACCGATAGGTCATGCTAATGGAAACAAGTCAGAGGGGACCTCTTTAATGGGTGCTTTTCTCCTGTTGGGTGATATAGATGGATCCCTAATGGTCCAAAAATAACAGTCCTTGAACTGCAGCAAATTCAAAACCAGATTGAAGAATTCATTGCGAGGATTCCACAGGCACAAACAATGCCTCAATATGACTTCATATGTGAAAGTTACACCTAGTCAAAGTTCTAATCAAAGATGGCTAAAGGATAGGTTTAGTAGGTCACCAGATAAATTTGGAGCTTTGACAACTTTAGCAATCTGTCCAAATTTGGCAGACTTTCGCTAAAATTAGTAAGATCACTAGATAAATATAGAAGCACTGCTAGAGTTGGCGAATCTTCCAAATATAGCAACACCCTGCTAAGCTTGGAGGCAAGTCGGAGGCCCAATAACATGGGGCCACGTCGCCCAATGGGATGGTGCAACATGGCACCCAGTTGGCGGCTAGTTGGGCCCCCAACCAACTAATTGAAAACAGACATTTTAATGAATCAGTGGTCAACTTTTTATGGAGGGTCATTTAAAATGTTACAGCAATAGTTGAACTTGTTCAGAGTTGTTATAACAACAAATGGTTGGTTATTGGCAATGGTTATGTCGATCGATATATGTTATATATAAAATACAATTGTTGGTAGGTTCAAAATTAAACCAACCACTACGTTAAACCCTAGCAGTGAAGATATGTTTGGCAACACAGTTTAATATAAAACAACAATCACCATTAGTGGGTCAACACCACAAATATAATCAATGGTATAACAATTATAACCCAATTTTAATATGGTGATTTGTTGTTCGATGTATCTCAGCGATTGTGTTATGGTTATAACCATTGTGGTTCAAATTTTGCAGGAAGAAGAACCATTGCAGTCAATGCAACAAGGGTGGACATCAGAGATCCACATTTTGGAAGCTCCATCTAGAGCTACATCCAGAGAAGGACAAGAAGCATGAGAAAACACCTATAAAGGAACCAACCAATGAAGGAGTTCAACAAGGAAGCCAATGATGAGCCTAGGTATTGCAACAAGAATGTTGCAACTCCCAAGGCTATCAACTTTAATTATCAACTAGGGGTTCGTATAAAATTAAGAGGTATCGACACTATATGTGCAACATACACTACATCCTTCCTTTGTTGTCATGATGTAATGAAGTACATGTACTGAAATCAAATCCTAAACTAATTGCAGAAAATGAAATGTTTGAAATGGAAACCTTAACCTATTGCAAGAAAGAAAGTACAAAGAAGGAAACCTATTATAATTGCATAAAGTAAATAGCATGAACTAAATTTCAACCATTACATTTCAAAGAGTTTAGATCCATTAATAGAGTTCATTGGATGTGGCAATCAAGAAAATCATTATCGTATTATCCAATTCATAAATTTGTCCATTAACCCAAATCGTTGAAATGTTTTGCATGGGTAAAGAAACAAGTCCTAAGTGGTCTTTAATCTTCCCTAATCATTGATTTAGAGCCCAGGGGTCTTGATTCAACCCTAACGAATAGTAACCAAGCTTCTTGAGCGAATTTGGGCAAGTATATGCATGTTGGAAGGCTACTACAAGGTTTCTTGTAGTACTACTACAGGAAAGAGTAGATTTGCTATAAGGAGTTATAATTCATCGAATGACCAACAAAATCAAATCAAAATTGGATGGGACAATTTTTTTTATTGACTAGGATGTCTTAGGTCTCCATTCCAAGTGGAATCACTAAAAAATACCTCTGTTAACCCATGCTAAAAAATGGCAGAAAATTACTAGTATAAAATTTAGAAATTCGAGAACTAATGAGCTAGTAAATCTATCAAATGCCTAACCTAATCAAATGAAAATGAAATGGGGTAATTTTTGTTATTCACTAGAATGCTTTTGTGATTTAAGTCAAGTGGAACCAACTCGATTGAAGCTCGTTAACATGCTCTAAAAAATAGCATAAATTTACTGTTATTTGCCACAAAGGAGTTCCAGAAATCTAGATTTGGGAATAAGCAACCTAATCCAAGTAGATCCATGATTATGATGACCTTACAAATCTTCCCCAAGGATTAAATAATGCTTTTGATCCTGCAAAAGAACTTACATCAACCATTTAACCTAATCCTACAACAAGAAATCACTAATACTAAATGCAGAAATAGAAAGAAACAAGAACAAGAGATGCATGTGAATGAGAATTGAAATGAAGAAAAATAAATGATACAAAAGGGATCTGAGGCTCCTAGGATGGCCAAGCCCAAGGAAACTCAGATTCCTATGGAGGAGACCAAGATTTAGAAGCTGAACATTGCACCAATCTTCATTATTTCCATCAATACAATTGCATCCCTGCAGAAAATGAAAGTGGAGTTGCAAAAAACGAGTTCTCTCCACAAGAAGACTAATAAAAATCTCCCCTAGACGCAAATTCGACTTGGTACTTATACAAAATGATTAGGAATCATTCCCCATGAAAGGAGGAAGTTTTCCCCACCAAAATCCCTTGATTAGTGGATCCGGTTCCCAATACTAGGAATCTGCATTAAATGACAGGGAACACATTCTTAGATTTTCTCAATCATTGGAGCTCCACAATCCGTGCCATAATTCCAGAATATCTTGTTGATTTATTATTTAATATTGATCCTCTTGTAGTAGGAGAAAGTCCCTAAATTATCTCCTCCAAATTTCCATAATCTACCCAATATTCTCACAATATTCCACAAAAATAAATAATATTAGGCACACATATGCAATTATCCATAAACATTCCTAATGAACATATTAAAGTTAAAAATACATTATCTAATGCAAAAAGAGAGGTTTAATGTGCTAAAGGATGATCAAATGAGCCTGAATTTATGTTTAATTTAGAGGCATGAGCCTTAATTTATGTCTAATTTAGAGGCCCATCATCCAGCTAGAGGAAATGGTAAGAAGCCAAATCACAAAATAGAATAAGAGATAGATCAATGACTTCAAAATAAACTTTTCCAAGGGGGCAACCTCCTTTACATTACACAAATGAACAATTCTTGGATGATACAAATGACAAGACCTCCTTTCTATATATAGGAGTGTAAGGGGTCACAATATAATTAGAGCCGACATAACAATAATAATGCAAGGGCACAACAATAATAGTAGTGGGCTTCTATAGGGCACAATAATAACAAGATGGGGACTACATGGGAACAACAATACAATAAGGGGGTTGTACTAATAATAATAAGGGGCTACACTAGTAGTATAGGGACCTAACATGCCCCTCTCCTTCAAAAAAGGTTGTCCTCAACGCTTGAGTAGTTCTGGATGCTTCTATATAAAATTATCATCTTCCCATGCAGAATATTCAGCAGTTAAGTTCCTCCACTTGATGAGATACTCTGAAATTGGTCGATTTCATAGCTATCGGGTTCTTATTTCCATGACTGCTTCAAGTTCCAATATTATTTTTCTTTCCTCGTCAAGTTCTGAAAATATTGTTTGAACTAGGAGCTTGTCACCTATAACCCTCTTTAAGCATGAAACATGAAAAATTGGGTGCACTTGAGAAGATGCAGGAAGCTCCAATTTGTATGCCATAATACCAATATTTTGCAACACCTTGTAAGGACCATAGTACTTTTGCTATCCTTCTTAGCTTGCTTGAGGGACATTTGTTTGTATGGTTGTAGCCGTAAAATACCCAGTTGCCTACATCAAAACTTCTTTCGTTGTGATGTTGATATGCATGTTGTTTCATTCAATTTTATGCTAAAGTGAGGTTATCCTTTAAGATTTGGAAAATTTGTTGTTGATGCTTGATGTGATCTTCCATTGCTTGAACCTTAGAATTTTCTCTTAAAGATGATGCGATGCATGGTGTATGATATCTATAAAGTTCCATAAATGGGGTCATTTTTGCTGAAGCATTATAACACCATTCAACCAGATGTGACCACTTGACCCATTGTGTTTGTTTATCAGATACGAAGCAATGAAGATATCCTTCCAAACATTTTTTCACTATCTTCGTTTGTCCATCTATCTCGAGAGTTTGAGGAGTGGTAATTCCTGCCAAGGCATTACAAGATATAATCGGATTGATTTCTCCTTTCTCTAGGGTTGGTTCCTAGTGTATATCCTCTTATTTTGAAGTTTCTTTATCCTTTTCTTCCTCCTCTTCACAATCTATGTAGAATAATTTATTCTGATCACACTTATGACCTTTAGTGTATTTGTTATCACAACTGTAACATAGCCATTTTGCCTTTTTTTTTCTTCCAATTGTTGTGGTGTCAACCTTGTAGGTAGTGGAAGGCTAGGAGAAAAAACACTTCCATCTTTATAGTTGTGAGAGGTAGACTTCCTTGTTGCCATAATTTTGCTTTCCACTTTTCTGGCCACCCTGCATGCCTTGTCCAATGAATCAGGTTCCCAAAGGAAAACTTCATGTTGGATGCTATCATTTAAAGTCCCTATGAAGACATCAATCATATGCTCCTCTGGAATATCATATACCATTATATTCAATTTTTGGAAGTCTTCAATGTGCTCTGTCATTGAACCCTTTTATTTGAGATTTATCAATTGGCTAAAGAAGGTGTTTCTCTTTGTATCCTCATAATGTGCTATCATTTCCTCCATAAAAGTGGACCATGTGACCATTTGTTTACAAGAGCAAAGTGATCGATACAATGAAAACTGCCTTGGTTCTAAATATAAAGTTGCAATACATAACTTTTGTGTGTTTTGCACATAAGAAGATCAAAATATTTCTCCATCTGTAGTATCCATGTTATGGGATCTTTGCCATCAAACTTCCTCATATCGATATTTGGAACATGGTGGGTCTTCAATCCAATGTTAGATTCTATGAAATCATGATTAACATTTCTTTTGTTCTCATCATAAGTTTCCTCTACTACCTTTTCGCCATTAGGAAGCCTTTCTTTTAGCAACTTTGTCCCACCTTCCTTCAAAACTTTTATGTCTTTCTTCAAATATTCCATGCCTTTCTTCAAATATGCTTCTATGCCTTCAATACTAGCTTCCATGGCATAGATAAAATTATTTTAGCTTCAACGCATTCTTGAAATCATCCATCTAATTTTTCTTACTAGGTGTTTCTATTTTCTTGATATGAGTCATTCCTTTTTTTGCTTTTAGGAGCTCGATATTTAAATCACTGTAAATATGTAATTTCAGATCTCCAAGCTCTAAAATTTCAGCCTTTATTATCCCTATGAGTCCTCTTTCCAACCCCATAAATCTGATTGAGATTGGATTATCCAAGAAAGAGTAATTACGAATATTCCACAATAACCTGAATATAAACTGGTTCAGTAGAGCGAACTTGTACGAAGTGAAACATGTCACTGTTTCAACCTTTGGCCTTGAAAATGATATCCAACAAACTAAATTTTTTCCTCCTTCTGTCACTTTTTACGAAATTTGAATCTGATTCTCAGAGAGAAAGTTATGATGATTTTCCTAAGGTCACCTGTTTGAGATCGAATTTTAGATCCTGCAAAAAATCCTTACTTCCTTAGTTCGTATCTTCGAAAATATGGTGACACAATATCTAGAATTTGGTCATGAGGTTCATAACAATTTCAGCTCAAATGGGTTTTAATTGCAACTTCTGAAGCTTTGTAGAAAAACAATGTAGCAAAAATTCCACAATGACCTATTTGGAGCAGCAAAACCCTAGAATCCAAAGCTTTGATACCAAATGGTATGAAACCAACTCACAAAATAGAATAATAGATAGATCAACGACTTCAAAATAAACCTCTTCAAGGGGTAAACCTCCTTTACATTACACAAATGAACAATTCTTGGATAATACAAATGACAAGGCCTCTTTTCTATATATAGGAGTTTAAGGGGTCACAATATAATCAAAGCCGACATAACAATAATAATGTAAGGGCACAACAATAAGAATAGTGGGATTCTATGGGACACAATAATAACAATATGGAGACTACATGGGCACAACAATACAATAAGGGGGTTGCACTAATAACAATAAGGGGCCACACTAGTAGTATAGGGACCTAACAGGAAAGTCCACTAGCCTAGTTAGGTAAGAGATGGGTAGCCTTTTTTAAGTATGTGAGCATGGCCGCCAATGTAAATCACATGTTATGAAAATGTTTATCAAAGTGATGAAGAGTATAACATTTCTTGTGTATGCAACATTGTAATATTTTGGTCTTGAGTTGAGTAATAAATTGTATGGTTTATAATGTAAAAATTGACCATGAGTGTGTTATAAATTCTTGACAATTATGGTTTTGTTTGGGTCTTGCAAAGTTGGACATGTATTGCAGCTACAAATTTTCATATGGATATAGGTGTCAGTTTCATCACTTCTGACTCTGAAGTACAAATGTGAAGGAGAAGAGACTGTGGCGTTTTAGAGACATTTGTTATGCAAATCGAGATGTAGTATTGTTTATACTTTTGGAGGACCAAAAGTCTTTCATTGGGGAGGAATGATCTAGATGGATCCCTAATGGTCCAAATATAAGTTATTGTATTGCAGCGAAACTAGGGCTACATCGAAGATCTCATCACCAAGATTCCAACAATGCAAACAATGCCTCAATCTGACTCTGTATGCAAAAGTTACGCCTTGTCAAAATTACGGTCAAAGATGGCTAATGGACAAGTTTAGCAGGTCGCCAAATAAATTTGGATCTTTGGAAAATTTGGTAGTATGGCCAAATTTGGTGGAATTTGGCTAAAATTAGCAATACCGCCAGATAAATGTAGTGACACCACTAAAGTTAGCAAGTTCTCCAAATATAGTGGCACCCCACTAAGTTTGGAGGCAAGTTGGAGGCCCAACAGCGTGGAGCCATGTGACCCAATTAGATAGTGCCACATGGCACCTAGTTGGTGATGAGTTGGCCCCCCAACACATTGCTTGGAAACATATATTTTAATGAATTGATGGACAACTTTTTATGGTGGGTTGTTTGAAATGTTACGGCAATAGTTGAATTGGTTCGAAGTTGGTATAACAACAAACGGTTGGTTGAATTGGTTCGAAGTTGGTATAACAACAAACGGTTGTTTTGTCTAGTATATGTTATACATAAAATACAATGGTTGGTGGGTTTAAAATTAAATCGACTGCCAACCGGCTGCTACGTTAAACCTTGGTGGCAGAGATATGTTTGGAAACACAGTTTAATATAAAATGATAATCATCATTAGCAGGTCAGCACAATAAATATAATTGGCGATATAATAGTTATAACCAAGTTTTAACATTGGAATTTGTTGTTTGATGGATCTCAACGAATTGTGTTATGGTTATAACCATTGTGGTTCAAATATATACATAACGAACTAATGGGAGGTCAACGATATAACACGAAGTGTTAATAGATTGATAGTTCTGTTCAAAATAGAAAACGGTTAAAACCCGTCAACCACAACAAAATGTTTGACAGTTATATAATATCTAGCGGGTGGTTTGATTGGCGGTCTCAGTCGTCAAAAGTTTGGTTGTTTTGTCTATCGGAAGTGGTTTTAAAAATTAATACAATTGATGATTATTTAAAGATAGTTCATATTTTTTTTTTATAAAACCCGTGTTTATGAATACACAAAATGGCTTTGTGGGGGTTGGAACCTGTGACCTCCTCTCCGACCCAACGACCTAACAAACATGCACTAATGAACAACGTCATGTGAAACTTTGAAACACCCATCGTCAGCTTGATATAAAAGACCACTCATTTTCCATTCAACGAGTAGAGCAGAGTTTTGAATAAGGCCGTGGAACCAGACCAAATGTAACAATGTGGAGAATGGTGGAACCATGACATGACAAAATTTATAGTGGAACTCAGAGGGCACACATTTAAAGGCTCCATATTCTAGAGAATATTCCTACGTAAAATATGTGAGGAATTTTGAAGATTCCCTGTGGATCCAGGGATGATAGTGGTAGAATATTGCCAATACTATACTCATATGAATTAGAATTTTGCAAGGACCGCAATGGTGCAGTCATTGTTTACATTTGAGTTGTGAATTTCAGGGGTCATGGTAGAAACCTGCCTTCTTCATTAATTGTTGGGCATGAATTTAGAAACAACAATGCACCTTTCAAAAGTAGGTCATGTTTACAGTCAAAAGTCTCAGGAGGATGAGATAGACTTGCTAGCATTGTGATCATTGTCATTTGAGCAGTCGAATTTCAAGTCACTCCCAGGAATGGAGGTATAACGATGTATTTTTCCATGTACTTGCCTTTCTTTTTTATGAGATGAATGAAGCAACCTCACCACTATTGAAGCAAGTCTCGGAGACATAGTCCACACTAGACGAACTTAGTTATCAAACTTTTTTGTGCATTGTATTTATGGTTTCCTTATGTTGCTTCTTATTTGAGTATTTGCACATATGGTTTTTACATGCTCTTTCATGTAATTCTGAAAACATATATGAAGAAAAGATCTTGGATATTCCCGGTAAATCAGAGAATTTTGAATCACCGGGAGAGTTACTCCGATTAGAAGGAAGGTTGAGATGGTTTTTGATCCTCTACAGGCGTCGACCCAGGGGC
The DNA here is from genome assembly GCA_000404065.3 of Pinus taeda. Taxonomy (NCBI): domain Eukaryota; kingdom Viridiplantae; phylum Streptophyta; class Pinopsida; order Pinales; family Pinaceae; genus Pinus; species Pinus taeda. The sequence goes on from APFE030141991.1 coordinate 176,203, forward strand.
TTGATGGACAGTTACAGGTCATCAAGCATATGGAGAATACCCTTCTTTGCTTCATTTATGTCTAGTAAAACATTGCACAATAATGTCTTCATATACCACCATAGGTCCACCATTTTCATATATCGATTGTGTCTACAAGTATGGTTAGTGTTAGGGACTTAGGCTGCACTTCCCCTACAATATTAATGTCAAATAAACAACCACACTTTCTCACAATATCTCTTTCATCCTCCATGAACTCTGCTTGAATTTCTTACAACGTTTTAGAATTATAAATGTTGGTTGAGAATTATGCTTGTTGATGAGTGTGAGATCCCTCTCAAGTATCATAGTAAGCTACTCCTCTATAACATCTTCTCCACGAGCATGACATGGTGGATACACAAAAACGACAACTAAACTACAAGAGAAATTGATTATCGCTAAGAGTGGGGAGGTCACTATGGGAGGGTTTGGCATGTTAGGGTCCTATAATATAGGTAATCAAAGTCTGTCTGTCCAGTTATTTATTTTGGGAATCTGCTGGTAAAGTTTAGCGTATAAATCCACCAGGTCTTATAATCTAAATTGTCTTTATACAAAGGTCCCTAAGGGGTCATCATTGAGGTGTCATTAGTGTCTTGTCATGAGTGAATGTTGTACAATTGGTGATGGTTGTGCTAGTATTGTGCATGAATGTTGGCACTGATGTCAACCAGACTGGCAAGAATGTGTGCTGCAGTGCATGGCTCAAAAGGATTCCTATGGTAGTTGCAGGCTTCATGTAGAGGATCATCATGGTGGGTGTGATTTCAGCTGTTCAAAGAGAAAATGAGAAGAGAAATTTGCAGTCATTTTCCAAGAAACAAAAGGAATCAAAGTCTACAACAGACCCTCTCCATTGGAAATTGCTCTAAACAAGCTTTCTAATGGTATGTGGAAGTCCAAAAATGGACTCTTGGATCAAAATATATGGCTTGTTGAAGTTTAAGGGTTTGAAACCTTTAAAAGGAAGGAAAAAGAGCATATCCGCGATCGATTATTGGAGATTTGAGTCATATTGGAGGTACGAGAGATATCGCATATTGCATATCGAAGGTCCAGGGCGATCGGTATCGCATATTACTGAACACAGGGATATTGGCAATCGACCATCGACAAATCAGAGTGACAACTTTCAAATGTTGCGATATGAAAGCATTGTAGTATTAAAACCGTTGGTAAATTGCCGATACTGTTAAACCATCGGGGAACGTCGAAACAAGTTAACAAAAGATTTTCATCGTAAAACCAGAGGTGTATGGGCATTTTCTCTTTCCTCTAGCGGGACACATGGAAAAATATGATTGGTTCAGATAAAGCTATGTGGCATCTGATGTCAGCATGACGTGGTGGTACAGAATGACATGTGGTAGTGATGATGTCATAATCAGAGGTTGGCGTATCGGAGGTCCAGATCAAATCAGCGCTTCCTAATAGTTGCCACTTGAGAAAGTTTCGATCATAGGGGGCGTCTATATTAAGGTTGGCACGTAGTTGTTAAGACTTAAAGAACTAAGAGATTAAAGAATTTAACAAAGGAAAATAGCCCCCGGAAGAAAACAAAATGCCTAGCACCCAAGTTTAAGCCGATCGTCACTGCCTTTGGTCCTATGGTAAAAAAATGCAGGAAAGGTTGAAGCAAAGGGAGCCAGGACAAAAGCAGAAATTCACGTTAAATTACGCTATAAAGGGGCTCTAATATAGCATTAAGCCGATATTCACTAGCCTGGTTATGTAACAAAATAAAGGCCAAAGGAGCAAAAGCCCAAGGGGCTGAGGAGTAGGTAAAACAATAAGGCTGAAACCTCTCTGATAATACCATACAAAGAGTTAATAGATGGACGAGTCGACAGTTGCTGAAATTGTAGGAAAAGAGGGGAATGGTAGTTTGAAATGCACAGTCAACAAGTTTATGCGAAAACAATTACAACCAATCCATATTTAAAGGCAAAGGATCAACATTAATGAAACAATTTCCAATTTTAAAGGCTAAAGGTTTTCCAACAGTTCCAGGTTTCCTACAATTTTCCAGTGATTGTTTTTATCTTTAGTTTATTGTTCATATTTTTTCCAAAAATTGTAAATATTATTTTGTAATCAATTCCTTTTTGGAATCCAAATTTAGTTCTTTAGGTAGTCTATAAATATTTTGTAATAAGACTTAGTAAGGGTTGGAATGTGTTGGATTATGTATGAAGAAAAGAGTTGTACGTTGATGCAAGCCATGGATTGTACTCAAAGTGATCAATTTAAAAAACTACAGAGAAAGTTTGTTCAAGGATTCCTATGTCAAGCAATTGGTGATGTGTTATTTCATGTAAAATTGTTTATTTTCCTTAGTTTCCATATGTTTTTTCCCTCCTTATTGTTGCAAGAAGATTAAGGGTTGAATTTGCTTAAGTGTACTCTACTCTAGCTTATTAACAATATCAATGTTTTCTTTATGATATTAAGGATAGAATTCATCTTTGTATTCTCTATATTTAATTAAACTCAAATATTGTTCATCTTATTCAGACCACAAGCAGTCTATAAGATCCAGGATTTTTCCTATCCTACCCTGTCACATTTTCTCTGTTATTTTTATAATTGATTACTCAAAATTTTATGACTCCATGCCCAATGTACTTTTCTAGCATCTTTCAACCAAACTTTTGAAAAACCCACCTCAAATCTTAACAGCTAGCCTAAGATCTTAAAAAAAAAAATCTAAATCGGACAGAGAGATCCCTCTATAAAGCCGAAAGGGCTAGATCCCAACTTTAAAAATGGTTTTGTGGTTACCTTTGGGTTTCTCTCCTCAGCTTAGGGAAATTACAGAGTGATAACATTTCTAGTGACCATACTGAGTAGGAAGGTTCCATATTCCTTAGAAAGATCAACAAAGTTTAGATCTGATTATTGATGGTGGATAGTGATAAGACACAAGAAGGTTGAAACATTCACCTGATGATTCCAATCATTCTTACACTCAGATTTAGAGACTCCACTGGAGAACGAAAATTGTTGACAAAGAAATGGAAGCACATTTCGGAAAAATCAAGTATCATGTAATCTTTCTCATCAGGTACCTTTTGTCCTTTCCCAAAAATGTCAAAAGGATTTTCCTTTACCTATTGTATCCAAACGAAGATTACAAATCTACATATAATTGTCCTCTTAAAATTGTATATCATTCCTTTGAAGCTGCAAATGGATCTCCTTATTGTATTAATGATCCTAAACAAGATCCAATTGATAATCATAGTCAAATTAGTACAATTCCATCTCAAAAAACCACAGTCATAGTTGCTGCCTGATATGCTCCATTAGATCTGCAAGCCCCTTTACATGATTTACCATAAAACTCTGGTCAAAGATTGCCTCAATTTGATGGCATTGGACCAACTACAACACAACAACACTGACTTTGTAGATGTTGAAGAAGTTGATTTGATGATTTTAAGATGAGCCTTTTTGCCCAAATCCTAGCTGGAGAGGACATAAAATGGTACAAAGGACTATCAACAGGTAGTATTGTTAATCTTCAATAGTTTGAGCACACTTTCCTTGATAGATGGGAGTTTAAAAAGAACCCTTTCCAGATTATGGCTGAGTATAGGAATCTAGAGATGCAATCGAGAGAATTGGTCCAAGATTTATTAACTAGATTTAATAAGGTTTACAGTTCCATCCCATCGGACATAAAGCCTCCCCCAAGATTGGATTTACTTCGCTAGCTGGATGGATATGATGTAGAGATAGCCTATCAATTAAGAGAAAGAAGCCTAGCAACTTTGGAAGAAATTCAGAAAAAATGTTGGTTATATAGAAGCAAATATGTTGATCAAAAGGGCCAAAATGGAAGTTGACAGAAGGGGAGTGGTTAAGGAGGAGTGTCCTCCATCATCACACAATAAGTTGGATGCATTAGTGAAAATAGTGCAAAGGTTGATGGAAAATATCACTTTGCAAAACAAAATTACTATTAGGGAGCAACAATGAAGCCCTCCTTTCCAAACAAATTTTCAGGAAAAAGAAGAGGTTATTGATTCATGTCACCATGAGCTACATACTAATTGTTTTATATATTCACTTGAAGATAGCAATGAAGAACATGAAGAATATACTGAAACAGGTGAAGAAACTTTTCCCTTGTTTTTTGCTTCATTTCAATTACTAAAGGAGAACTTTCATAGTGTTATAAGTCAATAATCTCATATTCTTGACATCAAACATGAGGAAATAATGAGTTAGCTGATTGAAACCCTCTAGCCTTATCTTTTTCTTCATTTGAACTATTGAAAGAAAACAATAGGATTACTAATGAAGCAGGGAAGAAAGTTGACAATTGCATAGATTGGAAACAACCTTCTCATGTATTAGATGACCCTGTTATTTGTTATATGGAAGACCCTTTCAGTTCAAAATCACAACCATTAAGTAACCATGAGATTGAAGATGCGGTTGGAGGGTTGAAACATGAAGAACATTGTGAATTAATTCAAGGTGGTTATGTGCCATTAAGTTTTAGTTCATTTGGGTTCTTGAAGAAAAATGCTAAAACTATCACTGGAGCAAAGGATGGTGAGCTTAAAGAGGGGCATATAGTCTCTTTGGAACCAATACACAATAAATTGCATCAACCCTTTTTAGTTTTCAATGATCCAATAATTGATCTTTTGGATGGTTTATGCAGTCAAATTTAGCCTCATTTATAGCTGTGAACTTGAAAACAGGGGTGATGAAGACTTGGTTTGGCAGCCAACATCATTGGTTTGTCCAGTAGTGGTTTCATTACAAAAATCACATGAAAATTTGCATCCCTATCATGACAGTTATACGTTGAAATTGCATAAAAGTAAGAATGCATATAAAGGTTTGTATACCTAGTATGTAGACCACCTACAACAAGATTGTAATTTGTTAGATGAGCTGAATTTTAGTGATCATTCATTTGAAGATCCTTTTACAAGCTTGTTGGAATCATCAATCAAGGTAGATCTTGTTTTTTTCACCAATGCAAAGATTGGATTCAGTTTGAGATTTGAGTTGCCATTCTCTTTCTTATTTTGTCTTCTCAAGGTAATTGTGAGAAGAACTCAGTCAAGTATCCATTTGCTTGATTGACTACATTGGAGAGAAGAGATCACCTAGTGTATATACTTTCAAAAGGCATGGACAACTATCATCAATGTTTAAAGCCCGAGGAGAAGGCCCTAAGACTTTAGTGATGTGTTGTCAAATTTCCTATTTCCTTTAAATTTTTCAGCTTTGTAATCAGTTTTCAGTCAATTGAGTTTTAGTCTTTTTGTTTTTTATTCCATTTCCCAAGGGAGAAGGCTACTGATATACGGTGTTCTTGACACTTCACAAGGAGGATGTCATCCCCATTGGAGCCACTATTTAATCAAAGTCTATCTATCCATTTATTTATTTTGGGAATCTGCTGGTAAAGTTTAGCCTATAAATCCACTAGGTCTTATAGTCTAAATTGTCTTTGTACAAAGGTCCCTAAGGGTTTATCAATGAGGTGTCATGAGTGCCTTGTCATGAGTGAATGTTGGGCAATTGATGGTGGTTGTGATAGTATTGTGCATGAATGTTAGCACTAATGTCAACCGAACTGGAAAGAATGTGTGTTGTAGTGCATGGCTCAGAAGGATTCCTATGGTAGCTGCAAGCTTCATGCAGAGGATCATCATGGTGGGTGTGATTTCAGTTGTCCAAAGAGAAAATGAGAAGAGAAGTTTGTAGTCATTTTCCAAAAAAAAGAAGGACTCAAAGCCTACAATGGACCCTCTCCATTGGAAATTTCTTTGAACAATATTTCCAACAATATGTGGAAGTCCAAAAATGGACTCCTGGATCAAAATATATGGCATGTTGAAGTTTAAGGGTTTGAAACCTTTGAAAGGAAGGAAAAAGAGCATATCGGTAATCAGAGGTCTAAGGCATATTGGAGGGCTGGGAGACATCTCATATTGCATATCAGAGTTCCATGGCGATCGGTGATTGCATATCGGCGAACCAATGCATATTGGAAATCGGCGAATCAAAGGAGTGACAACTTTCAAATGTTGCAATATGAAAGCACCGAGAGTATTAAAATTGTTAGGAAAGCATCGATAGTGTTAAACCATCGGGGAACACTGAAAAAGGTTAGCAAAGGATTTTCATAACAAAACCAGAGGTCGACAAACCTTTTCTCTCTCCTCTAGTGGGACACATGGCGGAATATGATTGGTTCTAATAAAGCTACGTGGCATATGACGTTAACATGATGTGGCGGTATGGAAGGACACATGGCATACAATTTTGACGTTTTAAGGGGTTCTAAGGGGGAAAATCAGGGTGACACATGTCACCACTCATGAGATGCCACGTGGCAATGATGACATCATAATCAGAGATCAGCGTATAGGAGGTCCAAAGCAAATCAACGCTTTGTAACTGTTGCCACTTGAAAAAGTTCCAATCAGAGGGGGCTTTTATATTAGGGCTAGCGTGCGATCATTAAGACTTAAAGAACTAAGAGTTTAAAGCATTTAACAAAGAAAAATAGCCCCCAGAAGAAAATAAAATACCTACCACCTCAAGGTTAAGCCAATGGTCACTGCCCTCGGTCCTATGGTAAAAGAATGCAGGAAGGGCTGAAACAAAGGGAGCTAGGATAAAAGCAGAAATTCGCATTAACTTACGTTATAAAGGGGATTAGGTATAGGATTTATCTGATATTCATTAGCCTGGTTATATAAAAAAACAAAGGTCAAAGGAGAAAACACGCAAGGGGCTAAGGAGTACAGCAAAACAATAAGGCATAAACCTCTTTGATAAGACCATACGGAGAGTTAACAGATGGATGGGTTGACAGTTATTAAAATCGTAGGAAAAGAGGGGAATGATAGTTTGAAATGCACAGTCAACAAGTTTGTTTGAAAATAACTACAGTCACTCCAGATTTAAAGGCGATCAACATTACTGAAACAATTTCTAGTTTTAAAGGCTAAAGATTTTCCAACAGTTCTTGATTTCCTACAATTTTCTGGTGATTCTTTTTATCTTTAGTTTATTATTTAGATTTTTTCCAGAAATTGTTAGATATTATTTTGTAATCAATTCCTTTTTGGAATCCAAAGTTAGTTCAATATGCAGTCTATAAATATTTTGTAATAATACTTAGTAAGGGTTGAAATGTGTTAGATTATGTTGGATTATGTATGAAGAAAAGAATTGTACATTGATGTAAGTCATGGATTGTACTCAAAGTGATCAATTTACAGAAATATAGAGAAAGTTTGTTCCAGGAATCCTATGTCAAGCAATTGGTGATGTGTTATTTCATGTAAAATTGTTTCTTTTCCTTAGTTTCCACATGTTTTTTCCCTCCTTATTGTTGCAAGAAGATTATGGGTCGAATTTTCTTAAGTGTATTCTGCTTTGGCTTGTTAACAATATCAATGTTTTCTTTCTGATATTAAGTATATAATTCATCTTTGTGTTTGCTTTATATTTAATTGAACTCAAATATCATTCATCTTATTCACACCACAAGCACTCTATAAGATCCAAGGGTTTTCCTATCCTTCCTTGTCATATTTTCTATGTGATTTTTATAATTGATTACTCAAAGTTTTATGACTCCATGCCCAATGGAATTTTCCAACATCTTTCAACCAAACTTTTTAAAAATCCACCTCAAATCTTAATAACTAGCCTAAGATCTTAAAAAAAGAAATCTAAATCAGGTAGAGAGATCCCTCTCTAAAGCTGGAAGGGATAGATCACAGCTTTAAAAGTGTTTTTGTGGTTACCTAAGGTTTTCTCTCCTCAGCCTAAGGAAATTACAGAGTGATAACATTGCAAATTGGCCAGGAGGGGATCTGCAGATTCAACGTTAGGTCCTTGGGAGATCTTAAGGAGGGTGAGGGACTAAGAAGTGATGCTCTAATGAAGGGGTATAACTCTGATACTCTCACTGATGTCATCCTAGACAATAAGCAATTGTGCAGGGAAATAGTAAAACCAAATAGCAACCAAGGCAATAAAGCCCAGAGGTCGTGTTGTTAAGGTTGGACATTCAAGGTGAAAAAGCATCATAGAGTAGGGTAGTTTGAAGTAAAAAATATCGATAGGGATCATGGATACATATAGAATTAGAGCTTAAACAATGTTCATGGCACTCCACTGCTAGATTAAAGGAGAAAATGAAATGCAATAATGATTAACCATGGGCATCCCTTCACCACCTTGTGGCATTTAACTTTGTTGGGGGCGGGGGGGAGGAGGGGTGGGCTCCTGGCATGTCCCCTCCTACTAGTGTTCGTTGAGATGGTTGGCATGCCACCCCCCATATGTCACATCCCTTCCTACCACGTATGAGGATGGGAGAAGTGTCATTATCCTCCCTACCCAGGTTTGATCCTCGCATGTTACATGTTGAAAACATAATGAGTATATCCTTCTAATGACTTGGAGCCCTCTTATTACTCCCTTGAGAACCTAAACATGTATTTTACTTATATGGAATATAAATATATTTCTTCATTTTACTAACTTTGTAATATTCTATTTAAATTAATTTTTATGATATTTTATTTTTTAATTTAATTTATAAAATAATTCCCCTTATTTTTATATATATATATATATATATATATATATATATATATTATATATATATATATATATATATATATATAAATCTAATAATAACATGTAATTTAATAATTTTTAACTAACTATTAATTAAATTAATTCATTATTTACTTTTCAACTAACTACTAATTTAAATTATATTTATTTTTTTATATAGTCCCTTTAAATAAGAAATTATAAACTAATTAACTTTTTTAAATTTAACTTAATTATTAAAATATAGGTCATGCCCTTAACGTCTCCTGGTCAAATTTAGCCGTTATATAGCCGTTTGTTGTTCTTCTTTGACTATTTAATATGCAAAGCTTGATCTGATCCTTCAACTTGTCTTGACGATGAACCACACTGGTTGGTTTGAAACGCGTCGACAAATGAAATTTTATGTGATTTACGCCGAAGAATCTCTCATAAATTTGATATGGATCACAAAAGCCTCAATTCAACACCTCAATCCACTTACAATGTTGACGTATTGCAAAATGATTCACCAACTGCCATTGAAGAACAAAAACTAGAAGAAGATTCAGATAAGGTCCAAGAATCATGGACGATTGTCGATAAAGAGCAGTTGTTGGATCCTGAGATTGAAAAGTTTCATGCATGCCTATCACCAGATTCTATGAATAGGAATCACATCTCTAAAGAATTGCATGGCACGATAGCAAGAAGCCAAGGAAGACAAGATTACATTGAATCTTGGTTTAAAATAGTCATTGGATCACAGTACTCCATTCTTCAGTATCTTCTAACATCATCTCAATCAAGGTAGTTGGTCTTTTATATACTGGTACATATCAAAGAGTATATTTCAAACTTGCATATGAGTTTATCTATCATATTGTTTCACACATGGTTCCATTGGAAGTATTCATATACTTGAATGAGATTTCTTTTTCAAACAGAGTAGGACATATAAAAAATAAAAAGTAAAGAGAAAAATAAGTCCTATTGCGAAAACTAACTTGTTGGCGCAATTGGACATGAGATTTTCTTGAAAACCAGGGAATTGGCGAGCAAATTTCACACTAAGTTATGCAATTTTATGATGGTTTCATTCTTTTATTATGGTTCTTCAAATCATTTTTTGGTTCTATGCTCGAGTTGGCTGATGTGTGATTTCTTACGATCCACCTTCCAACAAATCTTGTCCCACCAATGTCAACACCTTATCTGGGATCAATATCATAGATTATTTGGAGTGCCTTGGAACTTGCATACATCAATGGAAAGCCTCCTCGTTGACAACAATGGGAATACAACAATGTCTCTTGATTGTCAGATCTTGCAGGTGACTCGACTTCAACACATTCATTCGTCCCTGTCAAGATGCACTCAGGTACCTTGACACTCAGTTACATTATCAGTAAGTTGTCTTGCATTGGTTAATGGTTCTCATTAATGATTGGTAATCTAATGATTTCTTTCCATACTCGACTTTGACACATTCATTTGCATGGTAAGAATTGTACCATGATTTTTGGTTTTGGATGAAGACTAATGGTTTTAGGGAATCAAAAACAACTTGCAACAATATATTTTATTGCTTTCTTGTAGTAGCATGTTCATCTTGTTTTTCAACAGCACCATGATGGCACCATTACAACACTTTTTCATTCATTTAATTTTTAAGCAAAACAATAAAATTGGGTCTATTTCAGTCAATATGCATTATGTTTCATGGTTTTTACTTCAGCATGCAGTACACAATCCAAATTAGCAATTCAAACTCGAAGAAAACAACTCTCTGCAAAATTGACATTTTTTGCAACAACTACGGAAAGTTGCAGTTTATGCAGCTATTGATGTAACAACCTGTTTTTGTTGTAGTAGTTTGTTCCAGAGGTAGTTTTAGCACAAATATTGTAGGATATTGGAGTAGAAATAAAAAAATTTGAGCTTCTAGGTTTTCTCAAAATATGATAAATTAAGTAATATGTGGAAAAAATTCCAAAAAAGTGCAAATTTTCAAGACGTTTCAACGGGATTTTAAGGCAGATTTTCATTTTTCACCATTATGGATAGATTAGGCCAGATTTCGATATTTTTGCACATAAACATCTTTCTTCATCAAAAATGGATTCTGAAGGCTTGAGGCATTAAAAAAGGTAGAAATATACCATTTCTGTTTTGAAGCACTCAATTTGGTCTTAAAATGAGTTCGTGGCATATGTTTTTGTTGCAACATTGAACAACGTGAAGGGTGAAAGAGGGCAGAAATTGATTTGACCATCTCTTGCAAACCATGCATCCGTTGGTCCTAAATTTTTTATGGTAAATGCATTGAGGTAGGGTAAATAAATACACAAAATTTCAAGAAAATTTGGTGTGTAGTTTTCAAGAAATTGGTCACTTTCACCTACAACAATTTCTCAATTTTCTCAAAATCCGTGCACCCATTGGCAGAGATATTTTTTTGGGAAAATGCATGATATTAATGGTAACAATCTTAGAAAATTTCAAGAGAATCTAATTTACCATTTGAGATAAATGGGACAAACAAGTCTGCTACATGAAAAAGATATATTTTGTGGAGCAAGGTCAAAGTAGAGGTCAATGCATCATGGAGCAAAGTACCTGAGCCAAGTCAACACCGAATCAGCCATTAGATCGTGTTCTCTTCTCCAATTCCAAAAGATAAACTTGAACTAAAACTAGCCTTAAACTTTTTAATTTGTTAAAAATTCTGGAAACTGTAATAAGAAAGTTATTGTAAAACATGTGATATATGTATTTCACCCTATCATATCCACATTCTTCAAACCATTTTCTCAATCCTTCATTCATATTCTAATTTGCATGCATAATCAATCCCAATAATTGTTTCCAACCTTCATTCCTTATTGGATACTCTACAAACCTTGTTATGGTTGAACCCCATCCCATGATTGCATAATATTTTCCTTCATAAGGTCTTATGTTTGCCCTAGTAATAATGTTGTCTCCCACCATTATCATGTTTAACTTTCTCTTCTTGCTACAATATAAATTGACTCATATCTTCTTGATGAACAATTTGACCTTTTTGGCCTTCATATGAGACTAATTCCAATGTGGAGATGATTCTCTTAATGAACCATCATAGTACATGGTTGTAGCACATGATCAAAAAGTACATGGAGCATTTGAATTATGTGTCATATTGTTCATCTTCAGATTTCTAATGGAAGCCATGAAATGATGAGTATAAAGCCACAATAAGAAGAAGGTTGCAAGAAGGCTTTGTTCACACTCTTGAAATCACTTGGAAGTATATTTTAGGCTTTGATAAATTGTACAACCCTCACCTACAACTCTTATTTTGTGTTATGTGCAACTCATCTTGTCAAAGCTTCACATTGGAAAGTCATCTTATTTCATTAGTTTGTGGGTTCTGGAAGAAACTATTTGATAACAATGTTGAAATAGGATTGGTTGCTATAAGTAAAATGTTTCTATGCATAGATGATAAGAAGACAAGCATTATGGGTTGCAATTTATGATCATTTCCAACCATGCTAATGGGATGAATTTTACAAGGAGGGAAAGCACATTATATGGATGTAGTAAGAGTCTTGATGTGTTCTTCACAATATGACATTCTACCAAGGATTGAACAAATTGTGCATAACTCAGTAGTGACAAGAACCTCATAAATAGTTTCCAAGTTATTGAAAGTGTTATATTTAAAAAAATAAAAATAAATAAAAAAACAAAAAAAACCATGAATTTGCAAAGGCTTCGACAACAATGAAAATGTACTTGGATGTGCTACTTTGTGGGCACCCTTTCCCTTCACACAAGTTGTATATGATAATGTGCAAGGAGCTAATAGGTAATGCATGGATGTTTGTTTTATTGGAGAAGAACAAATCAACAGGCATTTCTTCTACCTTTATAGCATCCATGAGCAACCTAGTATGTGAAGACTTCAACTTATTTAAATTTCAAAGGAGGAAGGGTAACTCTTCTTTCTTACGACACAACAAGAAAATGTGGAAACAAAGAGTTATGCTACCAGATCTGTAATCTTTAAAAACTGAGAGAGAAAAGTGCATCTTATTGAGATAGAGGGTCAATATTACTCTCTTGGAGCTTTGGTCAAGGATGTAGCTGAAATGACAGAATAAAGGAACACAAGGAACCGGTTGGATTATAAAACTTTGCAATGTTTTATTTGCATGAGGACATGCAAAATCTTTGGTGTGGGGGAATGTTGGGTCCCCAAATTGTCATAATTTCATTAACCGAACTATCCATTTTACATCATTCCATTCATTCATTGTTAGCATTTTTAACCATATTCCTCCATAAAACACAACAAATTTCCGCATACATATTCCATGGTTTATTATTATTATTTCCATTATTTTTAATGAACTAAGAAGACTTTTGCATGGTTTTACTAATGACAGTTTAGCAAGTTCAACTTGTTGCAGATTTGTCAAGTTTGCGTAGCTACCTCCATGGTTGAGGTAGTAGCACCACTCTAGAATGAAATGTGACACATGGACATTGTTTTTAGAAGCTCCAATATGGATTGTGATTGGTCAAGTTCCACCTAGCTCGCACATGTGGAACTCCAAGCAAAGATCAAGGGAAAATCACAACCGTTTTGACCAGTCAACTTCAAACACGTTTTTTAAGCAAATAAAAGCGAATCTTGGAAAATGAAAACATGGGTTTTGTTCAAAACAGACCATTTCAGTTTCTAATGAGCATTTTTTCCTAAATTCATTACCATTTGGAAGATATTTTGGGTTCTTTGGAGCCCTATTTTGGAGGTTGCGTGAGCAAACAACGCACACATGTGTCAATAAACGCCCAGTCAAGCAAACGAAGGTTGGAATGGACTGTGCTTCATCAAATTCGTGGCAATTAGGTGTCCATTCATTTATAATCCTTAGCCATATGAATCTCCATGAAGTTATATTGTGATCATTATATAAACACTCCATTGAAGAAAAGGAGAGGGGGTTAATTTTGATATGCAGCATTATTGATTTGAAATCTCTGTTTCTTTTACTCTGTTAATGAAGAAGACATCTTGAAGTTCTAATGCGTGGCTGACTGATTGTTTAGAACTTTGATACCGCTTGTTTGTGGATGGCCCCTGCAAACAGTGAAGGTTTTTCATATTCATATATATATATAATATATATATATATATATATATAATATATATATATATATATATATATATATATATTTATTATCAATTGTTGTAGTTTTTATCATGTTTTCTTTATCATTTGATGTAGTTTCAGTTGTCTTTTATTACAGTCATTTATATGACTTCCTTTCATCAATTGATAGAATCATCTAATTGTGTTCACATGCTTTTCCGTTATCATTCTTAAGTAGATTGAATTGATAGTTGCAAAGTAATGATTTTTATCATAGGATGCTTCGTAGCCTCGTTTCGATTTAAGAGTGATTTTCCTTTCATCACATGAGTGAATTTCCTTTTAGTATATGAGTGTGTTTCTTTATGAATTTTCATTCCTGGAATGTTTCATTTTCAAGCATGAGTTTTTATAATTCATTTTCATCTTTGGGTTTATCTAAGAATGATAGATCAATAGATATGTAATTATGCTTTTAGAAATTTAGATGTGTGTTGCAATAGATCAATTTAGTTTCTTTGATAAGATAGTGTGAATTTGCTGAATTTCATTTTGCAAGTGTGAGTTAATTTAGTTTTCATTCAACAAGTGAGAGTTAATTTAGTTTTTATTTTTGCAAGTGTGAGCTTATTTTAGTTTCATTTGGTAAGAGTGATTTTACTTTGCAAGTGTGATTTCTTTATAGTTTCATTTTGCTAGTGCGATTTTACTATGGTCCCATTTTTCAAGTAAGAAGTTTGCTTTAGTTTCATTTCACTATATAGGAATGCTGATTTAATTTTGAAATAGGAAATATAAAACAATCTTAGAAATAAATTTTCAATAACTCAATCATTCATATTAATAATCCAATTTAATAAAAAGGGCTTCTAGCATATATTGTGCACTTGCACTTCACAAGTTTACCAACTTCGATCGATAATTTATGTAATCAATTTAAGACAATTGAATTGACAAACAGAAGCCCTGGATAGTTTTTTATTGATGTGTTTTATGAGATCCCACAATGTCATGCGGAAAGAGTTATTTTTGCGGACAAACCTAACCTCCCTAGGAGTCTAAGACTCTCTAGTGACAAACAAACCAAACAAGAGCAATCCTTCTCTAAACATACATTATTCTATGAGAAACCAAGTGTTTTCCGATCTTACCTTAGGTCCAACGCTTGTTGTAGCAGTCCAGCCTTGCTGATCCAGATGAGCTCCTCCTTCACTTTAAGACCTGCATACACTAACAAAGCAAACGATTATATAACACCTGAATATTTCATAAAACAAAGCATATTCATCACATAGACCAAGGAGTACATGAAATAATTCATTAACAACAAATCATTGAGAGAATGGACTTATTTGTATTAAGGAAACAAAAAAGGAACCATTACAACCTGAGCCTTGGTGTTGTGCAAGCTCCTCCCATGGTCCAACAAGAGATTTCCTCTACTTTGACAGCTCCCCACTCCCACTATGCAACAAGCAAGGAATAGTGATCTCTCCTCACAAGTCAACAATGGAAGTCCTAATTCCAGCAGCATTTACCCTTTGGAATGTTCAGCTTTCAACCTCCCCTCCTCTGGCCTAATGCCTATATTTATAGTATCTAGAGGAAGTTATTCAGTTCCAACATCAATGGGATACTCCCTCTTTTGGATGGGGTAGCTCCTCTCTTGATGGGATAAGTTCCTCTATCATAGGGATGCATGAACCATCTGGAGGCGCTCAATACACGTCAAACACTCTTCTAGAAGGCTCTAGAAGTGACCACAAGTAACTTTTTAAAGATGAAACTCGCGCCTTTTGACCTTTACAGGGGTACGCACCCAACCTTTAGCTTACAGAGCGTACAAGTACGCAGGTACAGTGTCTTTGGAGTGCGTACATGCAGGCAAGGTAGAGAGAACCTGCGTACCCAGAGATAAACATTTTTTAAGTGACTTTCTCTCTTTTTGAAGTCTGACATGAAGAGCAGAGGTATGAGGCTTGACAAGGAGGACATTATGACTATTGATGGAGCCATATTAACTGCAGATAGTCATGGTGACAAATTTCAGTGTAACAGATTGCCCCCTAAAGTACGAAGCCTGTAATAGATATGGGTGTTAAGTCATATAGGAAGGGTTAAGTACTTTATCATTTCGAGGATCATCTTGTGGAGAGCCCGGTCAGAACCTGCAATTTTCAACACAAAATACATGTACAAGATTACATCATCACTGAGGTAGGCATTCCCATACTCAGATCAAAACTTTAACTATTAGACTAACTATTCTAGTACAAGAATGATTTCATAATACATCATAATCATAGACTCGTGTAGACACAGTATGGGCGCAGCCATCTGTTTATGATGGTCTACAACATAATGAATACAAAACTCCTCGCAGCCTGGATGGTGGAAACTAGATCCAGGGTCTTCATTTCTGCTCCACGAATTGGTACGATTCTAGCCATGTGAATGAATGAGTCAATGTCGAACATGGTAGAAACCACTTGATTACCAGTCAATGATGTAAACTGTTAAAAAGCGTGAGAGAGAGCACCAGTAATGTCAATGGTTCTCAAAGTACCCAACACAATCCATGAGATGTGAATGAATGATTCGGTGTCGAACATGTCATGGAATCCTTCGATCGCAAGTCAATGATGAAAACTGACGTCGAAGGCGAGAAACCTGCCATTGATGCATTCAGACTCTAGGGTACTGATGATTTCTAAGTCGACTTTCTAGATAATGTTCCGATGTCGATAGAAAGCGACCCGTCGCAGGCAAGCCTACAACACGAAATCATAGTTCAAGTTGAAGAAATGTTGCTGCAAAGACTGACTCAATGATGACACAAT